>JABEXW010000131.1:0-38333 GCA_013266185.1 Fusarium sarcochroum | reverse complement strand
CCTCCCGGCTAGCCAACGAGTAGAGATAAATGTCATATTCACTGTACGGTTGTTCAGCCAAGTAGCGATATTTGTTTATTGCGGGATTTAAAAATGGGGTGCGGGGTAAAAACGTCATAATCGTTCGATACCGATGTAGGCCAGCAATCCAACAATATGCCTATAGCTTTGAAAATATCTACCGATGCGTTGAACATTCTCACATCAATCTAATTCAGTAGGCAAATTCGTCTTGGGATTCAAAACCACCAGTACCTTTTTCGGCCAAATTAGATTACGATCTCTTCTAGAAGGGTTTGAAGTAGCATTCCAAACCAACTTTTGTTTAATTCCAATTAACGTTACAGTACAGTCATGGGATGTCATATAATGTTGCGAAGATTGGACTCTCAATCAAGCGTTATATTTCCGTTTTTGGAGTAGTGCATTTTATCCGTCAGCTTACTCGCGCTTACCGTGTCACCTGTAGCTAATGCTGAATGTTACGACCCAGATTGACCGTTCTGCACGTACCCACATTTTCCCTTACGTCATCACCAGTCAGACTAGGACCAAAAACGCCCATCTTGGTCCCAGACTCAACAGCCAATCATAGCTGGACCGACGACGTCCAATATCGGTCCTGGCCAACCTGACCAATCAGGTACGGACCGAACAATCCCAAATCGGTCCAAGAGATACATGTTCACTACGACACTCTCTTGTACCACATCATAGTGTAAATACTCTACATTCCTTAGCACTAGATAGAACCTTTAGCTCGACAGCTATTAATAAAGCATCTTTACCTGAAAACGCTTCATGATCGAATCAAGAATTCGATATATAGAGTTTCTACATGTACCCAGAGTATCTCTCATTTCGTGATGCAGACCGGCGCATGGACTGTCTTGTCGATCTTGAGTGTGAGGTGTAGGGTAGGCTGTTTTGGAAAGTGATGACCAATTAGGATTAGTATGCTTACCTAACTGCATTACCTCGCCAACCATACACCGATTACGCGCGCAAAATAATAGCGGGGTTTCATTTGTTTTTACCCTTTCATCCACATCACATCTTTGTCAATCCATTAATCTATCCACTTATCTTTCATTTACCGACGTCTTCATCTATCCTTGTCAATCGGCGGAGCGATTATCCAAACTACCAGCTTTGTATTCAGCGACACTGATGGGCTTCAACTCAATTGATGACTGGCTTGATCATCTTATTCTGTCTTGTTCTAACCAATCCTTGCAACAAGACAGCTCATTAGGCGACCGAACACTAAAATGCCGACCATCTTTCCAACCTAGGAATCCCCGAAAACGTCGTTATCCCGTATCGCCGCCAAGGTCCACATCATCAGAGATGCTACCATCAACGCCGGCCAAGAAGCGAGCTCACGGCGATGACAATGAAGAGACACCACGGGCTGAGACCAGAAGCACATCGAGGCATCCATTAGACAATCCTCCAGAGTTGAGAAGCAGTGCCTCGAGTGTTGTCTCGCAAAGTGATACCTCGAGTATCGTCTCACGAAGTGATGCCTCCATGGCATCACGCGACAGCAAACGTTCAAGACGGTCACAATCACCAACCAAACTATTCCCTTTATACGGAGAAGACGGCCAGAGATTAATCAAAAACACAATCAGCACAAAAGCGCCACCACAATCTTTACCTCTATCCCTTTCTGTATTAATCCGAGACATCAATAACATATCCAGATGCTGTTACGTTATCCCGCAAAGCATCAAGGCCGATCTAACTCAGCATGTCACAAATACTGCGCCACTTGATGAGCTGCATGACTTTATGTTCTTTGACGATGCCAGTACTATCAAGGATACTAGCGAGTCGCTGGATTGGGCGTCACCTAGGGAGGTCCTTCGTAGTGCTTTGTACATCGTTGACTGGTCTAACAAATGCACCAACCTTCTCAGCGATGAGTCGGCGTGGAACAATACGGTCCACACTCCGCTGCTGCAGCTATTTACTCACGATATGTACAGCGGCGAAAACCAGGAACTTGTTGAATTCATCTCTTGGTATGCTTGAACTTCACGCACAGCTCGTCCACCACTGACGTCGACCTCTAGCACGACGACCAACGTCGACTCAACATATCATAAATTCCCGGAAACCGCAAGCCGGGTCGATTACGTTCTACACTTCGTACCGGAAAGTAATCCTGCGCTCAATGAAACATCCGACGTCACAGCGCCCTGCTTCAACTGGACGACCGACAAACTGCTGCAACAGTACCCATTTGCTGTTGCCATTGAAACTAAGCGTTACGCTGGAAATACGGCAAAAGGACATCAGCAGATGGGGGTTTGGTACGCTGCGATGTGGGAGTTCTTACTGGCCAGGGCTGGCTCGGCGGCTACAAGCAAGCTAGAGTTCATACCGGGTGTTGTAGTACAGGGTCATCTGTGGTCACTTGTTATCACGACGAGGTCCCAAGGTGTAACGGTATGTTGTGACAGTTACTTTAATAGGATGATGCTAACTTGAGGTAGACTGTCCTTTGTAGTGTGGAGTTTGGGAATACTAGCTCTGTTATTGGCGTCCTTCAGGTCTTGGCTGGTCTGCGACGCCTGCGAAAATGGTCACTTGACGTCCTATGGCCGTGGTATAGAGAGAACCTGCCCGGGCTTTGTTAGCTCTAATCTTATTAAGGAGATGAAAGCAATACAGAGGGGTCGGAAGGTTGTTCCGGCTTGTCTTGAGGTTAAGCGACCCATTAAATGAAACCACCCTATTCCTGTATTCTCTTCGAAGTCTACCCAACCGATGTTCTTAGAGTTTATCGCTTGCAGGGATTACTCTTTCCCCCAATCAAAAATCGTAAAGCTTTAGGCCTGGGGCTGTGCCGAGTCTTGGCAGGCAGACCGACCTCAGCTCCGCACCGCAGCCTTGCGATCCCCGCTCAATCTTGGCCATGCTTCTCTCTTTGGTCAACCAACTTGACTCTCTGAAACACGTACAGGATTCGCCATCTCACAATGGTCTGGTCTCTACGAGCTGGCCGCCCTCTCGGATAATATCGCTGCTCGTGGCTGTTGCTTTGTGTCTTATTGCCTTGCTGGTTGAGGTATAACTATTAGCTACGGTCTGCAATCAGCTCTATATACCTCACTTCCGTTCATTTTACAAAGCTCTGCTCATATTATCTTCAGAATCCGGCGATTTTACCTGTTTATACATCCACGAGTAATGACCTCAGCATAACCATTCCCATCCGTCCACAACCACCAGATTAACAACACTCCACTCGGCAGCATGTCTGATATTATGAACTACACCGTTGGCTGGATTTGCGCCATACCAATGGAGTACGATGTCGCGCAAACCTTTCTTGACGAAGTGTACAAAGGGCCACATAACATATCCCTATACGACAGTAACCAGTACGTGTTGGGCAGGATCAGGAAACACTACATCGTTGTAGCTGCCATGCTCGACAAGGAGTACGACATACCTTCCACAGCAAGTGTAGTAACAAACATGCTACGTAGCTTTCCGAATATTAGGGTCGGTCTACTGGTCGGCGTTGGCGGTGGTGCGCCAAGCCCAAAGCATGATATCCGTCTAGGCGATATCGTAGTTAGTGCCCCACGAGGTGGGAATGGTGGGGTATTCCAGTACGACTTCGGCAAAACGATGCAAGATCAAAGGTTCCAATCGACAGGGTTCTTGAACCAGTCTCCTCCAGTACTGAGGATGGCGGTAAATGCACTTGAGGCGCAGTATGAGCTCTATGGACATCAACTTGAAGAGGTTATCAATAGCATCCTGGACAAGAAACCGAGACTTAGGAAGAAGTATAGCCGACCGGACCCAAGTAGCGACAGGCTATACCAAAGCACGTTCGCTCATCCAAACAATGAAGCAGACTGCGCTGAAGTCTGCGGTGATGGTCCATTAAAATTGATAGTGCGACAAAAGCGTACAGAAGACGGGGATAATCCGACAGTTCATTACGGTCTCATTGCTTCGGGCAACCAGGTAATAAAGGATGCTTCGATTCGAGATGCTCTGATAAGGGAAAGAGATGTTCTGTGTTTTGAAATGGAAGCGGCGGGGCTGATGAACCACTTTCCATGCTTGGTTGTTCGCGGTATATGCGATTACTCGGATTCTCATAAGAATAAGGAGTGGCAAGGATATGCAGCAATGGCAGCTGCTGCATACACGAAAGATCTTCTTTACTGCATCACCGCAAGTAGAGTGAAGGAGGAGAAGAGGATTAGCGATATTGTCTCTGCTGATTAGTTAGTTTCTATTTATACATCCTTATTGTTCGTCCCAATTTCACTGAAAAAAGGGACAGTGTTTTCAATCCAGTAGGCAAATTTGACTTGGGTTTCAAGGCCGCCAACACATCTTGCGACCAAACCAAATTTCAACCTCTTTCTTAGGGCTCGAATTATCATTCTAAGCCAAGTCTTGTTCAATTGAAACTGATATTGTTGTCCTGACATGTCATGTAATGTTGCGAACATTGGGTGCTTGATCAAGCGTTACATTTCCTTCTACGGAGTAGCGCACTTGACCGACCTGCTTAGTCACGCTTGCCATGTCGCCGCTAACTCATATAGGGCCTAGCACACCATTTCAAAACGCTAAGCCGGATAGGAGGGAGACCTGTTAATTGTCCTTCAATATCTGTGTAAGTTTTCTTGTCGGCTGTGTTATTGCATGAGTTAAAACATCAGAATATGAATCCACCTGGTAACTAATGACCAAGTCAACTCTAGTAGAGTTGATTTTGTTGACCCACTTCAAGCCTAGTAGGGTTGAATTTTGCCAGGGTGTAGAGTTGATTTGAAATAACAGGGGTTTGACAGGGACTTAGCTGGTTTGCCCAGAACATGACGCGTCCTGTCGCGTTAAGTGCTATGGAGGTCTAGCATCGAACTTGAGCATCTCACAACGCGACACCACAGATTTACTGTGTTAGACACAAACAATTGTCTCTGCATTCTTTCATTATCTGTCCTGCTTCCTCTTATCCATCATCCCTTCACTGTTCGACTCGTTGTTTGCCTGCAAAAACCTCTCTTTGTCCCGACTCCGGTCGCGGGCAGAACCTGACCACATCAAAACGCGGCAATGAGCAATCGAAAGCGATCGCGGTCTGTCCAGGAGACGACGCACGCAAGTTGTCCTTTCACAATCACTTTCGCGCCAGGCCCGTCAAGCGCAGATGAGGGACATCGTAACAACAAGAAGCGGAAATACAACGACCAAGATGTCGAGAAAAAGTTTCAGATTCAAATCTCCCCCTTCTCTCCCACAGGCAGCTTCAAAGCGCACCACAGTCTGGACGTGTACTACACAGTCGAACCTGCAAGCCAATGGCAAAATATGACGCGCTACAACAGTTTTGTTCGTAAGTATTCGATAAACTGCGGCATCCTCTAAAGTATAACGCGCTCATCCATAATTCTTGACAGTTAATAACATCAAGTACTGCAAAGAAGACTTCGTCTATGTCGCCAACGAGTCAACTGTCAACCATCAAAAGGCCACAAATGATGGCGAAAGTGGCTACAGAAAGTCCAATGGCGAGTGGGTCGCGCACATCCTTGAGATCCGCGCTTCCAATGAGCACAATGTTTATGCACGCGTTTACTGGATGTACTGGCCCGAGGAGCTGCCCTATGGCACCATCTGCCACAAGAAGAGAGTTCGGGGCCGTCAGCCCTATCATGGTACTAATGAGCTGATCGCTTCCAACCATAGTACGTTCTAGAATGCTTAGGAATATTGTCGCACGCCACAGCTAACCAACTACTTCAGTGGATATCATCAACGTCGTCAGTGTAACAGCACCCGCAACCGTCAATCAATGGATTGAGTCAGATGACGAAGAAATCGAAGCCCCGCTTTATTGGCGTCAAGCATACGACTGCCGCAAACCACAACTTTCGGTATGTTATGCGATGGCTCCCCTTACATTCGCGCTCACTTACCCTTGTACAGTCCGTTGACATCATATGCGAATGTGAAACTCCCGCAAACCCCGAAAAGATGGTCATAGGATGCACGAGCTCGAAGTGTGAGCAGTGGATGCATCACGAATGCTTGACTCATGATATTCTCATGCAAGTTTATGCGCGACTAGGTACCGACAAGCCTCATCTTACCGATGGAGCGGAGTCGACTGCAGAAGAAGCCAAAAATGCAATCTGTAATCTATCACCCACTGGGGCCGAGAAGAAAGAGACCATCTGCACGATCGATGTCCAACATGAAAAGAGTCGAGGTAATATACACGTAAAGGAGATCATTCCAGAAACACCTCTAGTGACTATCGTTGCCACGCCAGCCAAGCGATCAGCCAGGAACGACCAAAAGAAGAAGGTGGAGAGTTTCAAGCCATACGCAGGGCTCTTTGAAGCCAATCTCAAGATGCAAGAGGGCCCTACAGCGTGGGAAATTCGTGACTTGCGCGAAAGCGTCACTGGCGGCGAGAAAACCTGGACGGAGAGGGTCCATTGCCTGATATGCGGCGCTGTTATCGATTGACTGCTCAAATAGGGGGCTCTATAAGTACATTGGATTTGTCCAGGTGGGCAGGCCAATCGAGCTTTTGCAGATAACAGTCAAGATGGCATAAGCAAGGTACCCAGTCACGTACATGGCTCGTGAGAAACTCGTACATGCAATATTACCAGCTCAGCCTTACTGGTATAGGAGAGATGAGAGAAAGATCAATAGCCGACATAGAAATCACGAGTAGTCAAAAGAGTACTGAAGCTGAAAGCCGAGATCTTCAACAGAACCACCAAGCTTTGGGCGGAGTTTCCTGAATACGACCTTCGCCGGTCAAGTTGTGTTGTCTGCTAGTCGACGGAGATTAAGTTGACACAACATCATTTTTCAGCTTCATCTACTTTGAGAGCGTCCAGAAGCTAAGTGACGATTGCGTTATCAGGATCTGAGAGTATCTCGCATGTGGTCTGTGGCTTCTCAAACTTCTCAGATTTTCCAGGGTCGTCGCCACTTTTGTCCGGGCGCCATTTGAATGCATCGATATTCTCCAGAGTGCTGGGATCAAGCCCAAATATTCTGAAATATCCTTTTGGATCATTGAAGGATCCCTTTGTGTTTGAATTCTCGGTCGATAATTGGTGACGTTATTCCAAACGCTCAATATAAGCTCGATATTGACGAACCAGAGCGATCAAAGACTCTTTAGCACCGGAAATTCCGGCCATATGCACAACCTCGGATTTTACTATTGCCAGGCTATCTTATACATTTTTTCTTACTAAAAATGGTACAACATCCTGTTAAGCTGTCTTGGTGCTTGTTAAACTTCAAATACTGCCTGATATACGGCACTGATATCGGATAAGCGGCTATTTAAGTAACGGACTACATAAATACATCAATCCTTTCCAGTGAGCAGACTCATGGAGCTTTCAACGGTGAAAGTTGGGATTGTGTAGGCTAGGTGTTTAGCTCCTTGAGTGACTGGTGGAGAGCTCACATCTGGAGTATCACCAGCTCGATTTATTTGCTTTCTCGACATCATCAAGGACCACTTAATACATAGTCGAGAGCTTCGTTACTACAATACGAAATACAGATTTCATAATGCTGTTTATCAGATTATTCCTCAAGCAGCCGATTGTGGCGAGAACAGCTATCTGCTGGTTGATTAGAATATATCTTTGCATAGCCGGATCTTTGCCACCGCTTTTGAGCCTTCGAAAAGCCATCCTAGTACCATGGGTAGATAGGATGACAATTATTATCAAACGTTGATATATACGTATCTGACATTTTCAAAACATGTCAGCTCGACGGCATCTGTAATCAGTGAGTACCATTGGCCAATATCACGCACGAAGAGCGTTGACTTCTGCGTCTACAGCTAGCTACTCAGGATGCAGAAGGATGGGCTTTTGGCCGCCATCTGATAGAGACATAAGGTCCAAATTGCACAAAATCTGGATCAGAAGCTCTCCTCAGCATTATGGGTATCACAAAGCTTCCAGACTTCCTAATTGGCATCGTCATCCAAGTCACAACTAGAATCTTGTCATCACAACTCAGCAAGCAGGGTGGACGATGCTCCGACAGTGAGTTCTCACGAGATAAACACAAGATAAACACAACCCACAATGCGAGTATATTAGATAATTTACTGTCTGATTGTGATCTTGAAATGATTGTGAAATGTTTGCCCCAATGTTGTCTGATAATTGTCCGATCAATAATTCACAAATGATCTTGCGGGCTACACTATTTAAAATCTCATATAAAATAGAACGATGCTATTGAAGTACAGAAGCAAGCTCATTCAGTAGACAGAGAGCTATGATCCGAGCCTTGCCGTAGCCCCATCATTGTAGAACCTGGGCCAGAAGCAGAACATAAAACACATCAAATTTACATCAACGGACTTAAGTCAGTCCAATTTAGCATAGTGAAAGGATGTTCAGCAATCAACGTGTCTCAAAATCGAAACCATCGGACTTCTTACTCTCAGAAGCACCATCTTCGCTGTGCGCCATAATCGTTCGTAAGATCGTTCGGCCCTCTTCGCGGTCTTCTTCCCTGAAAACGCTCAACCCGTAGATTTGAAGAAACCTAAATTCGCTTTGGAAGTGTTTCTTCAACCAGGTCTTCTCGGAAGGTGCTAGGTCCAAGCTTGCACCAGCTGCTGGTTGGCGAGATGCCTGCGCCGCGGCAAACCGCTCCCGTTCACTATCAGGCCACGAGGCATGAATCCAGTATATGTTAGATGGATTGAATGGAGAAGGTCCGACTTTGGGTCCGATAGGAGGGCCGCTGAGCCGGATTTCGAAATTCCTAGCCCCTTCCATTTGACGTTTGAAGTAGGCTACAGAGCGACCATCGGAGAGGTCAGTGATGTTCCCTTCGACACCGCGCGTGGTTATGTTGTATCCCTCTAAGATAGGCACCCCGATGATGTTGCAAATGGCGCTAGGGACATGCAACACATCTGTCAATCGGAGGGTGCTATGAGAGCGGGGCCCAGTCTTGTTGGGCGATACCTTGGTAAGAAGAGTCACATTCCCGATTCCAATGACCTTGAGTTCGCTGCCGTCCGCACTTCTAACATATGATTCGAAGGGCATATAATCGTCGCCGAACCAAGACCGATCTTTGGCAGTGCTAGCTTGATGAGTCTTTTGATCAAGTCATAAGGCTTTTGGGGTGGGAAGAAACGTACTGAATGTTGGAGCCACTAGCCCATACCCAGGCAGGACATGGCAGTGAAGCTTGCTTATTTGTCCTACTCAGAGTCATGATGGGATTTTATCTACCGTTTGTCGAGATGTTTCTTGAGGTAATCATCCTTGTCGCCAAGGGTGAAGGAAGAAAGTAAGAAAGTACCAGGACAATACCGTGCGTTGACTAATGGTAAAGGTTGCTCGACCGCGTTTTCATAAGGCCAGTGAGGTGCGGGGTTAAGTCCAATTCAGTCAGATCGACGCCGGACCGCGTGATAGCCAATCGGAGGTATACATGTTCTGTAGGGGTTTTTTTTTATTACCCGCACAACCAGATCAAGAAACTCCTTGGAAATCCCGTTAAACACACATGACGACAGCACTATTATTCGCCATGTTTTCAACAGAAGATGAAATCTACCAGATCTCATTGGGTCACATCTCATTGTTCTGCTACATTTTTACTAATCCCCCCACTTTCACTGAAAGTGGACGTTTCGTATCGCCACTGGCTGATAACTCCTGTATTGCTTCGCATCTACCCCATTTTCGTATTTTGTTTGCTGTCTACTTAACCGATATCATTGTAGTTCATTACTTGTAGGGGACATTTTTGACCCCAGTGAAGAATGTTGGAGTTATGACAGCTGTATAAAGACGATTACCAAAACCAGAATAATGGACATTTTATGCCACGACTTGGCCATATCAGGAAATTGTTATTATGCATCTTTATAGCTAAGAGGTGAACTGGGTCTAGGGTAAGTTTTGCTTCGATTACTGAGAGATCCCCTTATTGCAAGAGAGCCATTAAACCAAAGCTCGGACAGTAGAACCTGCCGATGCCACAATGAAAGCAAATCTACTGGGACGTTCTGCAATTGGTGCAGCCAATAACTTAGAATAAGTCATATTCACGATGAGGCCTTCTACCTGCAAGTTGTAATCAGCCCAAAGACGGAAAGACTGGCGAGCGCTCAAAGCTACGTGTCAGCCATGGTGGACAAGCGGAACCAGCTCATCTTAGAAGAGGATAACATATGTAAAGAGGTGGTAAGCGAAGCACAGTGACATGCACTTTATATTCCGATGAAAAGAAGATAAGTTTTGTTGTACTGACAAAAAAAAGTTCAAGCCTAGCCTACGCTATACTAAGGATATAATACAGGGCTCTATAGAAGTCCGCAACTATAATAAGGATTGGGTTTATGTTACGTGCGATGATGATTATCCCTGCAGTAGTTGTAGCTACATCGCACCGCATACTAATAGTATCATCATTGCAGTCGACGGCGCCTATAAAGGCAATGGCACACCAAGCGCAAAGGCTGCCATCGGAGTATTTATTAGCAAGGCGTCCAAGTTTAATCAGAGCATTCTTTTGTCTGAGCCTACATCATTATCGAACCTCCCACTTTCACTGAAAGTGGACGTTTCGCATTGTCATTGGCTGATAATTCCTGTGCTTACCCCGCATTCCACTTTCCCTTGAAAGAGGCTTCTCAATAAAGGTGCTCCGAGCAAAGTTCAAGCCAAAGTGGTGATCCCGCTATTTTATTGGATGACTTTGCTTGTTTTCATTGAAGAGTTTCGACTTAAGCTATTCGAATGATCTGAACGCGTACGACGTGTACCTCGGCCACCAACCTGCTGAGTCATGTGGACCTAAACGAGCTGGAAAGTTCCGTTACCATCATCTTCTCGCAAGCATCGATCCCGCAGCCGATATATCCACATCACGAAAAGACCATCTAGCTTGCCCAAAACTGTTTACACTACCGGCCGATTTGGATCATTTCCGAAGCCCTTGCGGGAAAGACAGAACAACCTCGGCCCATTGCCGTTTTCGGTTTCAATGCAGACCCTGTCGAAGGCCTTAAAAGCGGCCAACTTGACCGGCTGCAGCCGCAACAGCGCTTTCGCTGGGTGAACAAGGCAGACTTCGACACATGTTAGTCCGAGCACAGGGAGTTAATGCTAGTCAACTGGCTACGTAGCTGACACACAAGGCCATTGGGTGTGCAGTTTGAGAAAAGGGTAGTCGCATTTTGATTCGCGGAGATACATTTGTTGGTTGTGCGGCCGCATTGGGCATGTATGAAAAATGGAATCGGCTGCATATTTTCAACCTCCCTGGATAATCAACAGGCCACGTCTACCCGGAGCACTGCAGTCATCCTCAAACTATGCTGTATGAACCTCAAAAGATATCAAATCCGTCTTTGATTGGGCACCGAGCAAGGCGGGGTAGTGAAGACGTGTACGACTAAGGGAGGTAATAATTTGGTTACAAGGTATGTGCCACTTGGCACCTGTCAATTATGACAGGACCGAGCGCCAAGAGTCCGGAAATACAGCAAGCCCATGCTGTTCCTCAAATCGATGTTCAATTCTTTGCGCCTAGAGCGGCCCGCCCCGGCAAGGATCGTCTAGTAGTTAGTGGGGGGACAACCAAAGTATCATATTCGAGGTGGCGAAGCGATACGTATCGAATTTCGAGGCTTTTGGGGGCCGATTTGAGCTAGTCCTTTTGCGGCAGCATGACTATCTAGGAATTAGTGACGTGAATAGATAGACTGAGCGGTGAAATAAAGAGCAGTACGTCCACATTCACAACAAAAAGAAAGGTTTAAGCCCTCACAACCTGATTCTGTTGCAGATAAGGGTCTGTGCAAAAGCCATCCAACTGTTTGCTATGCTACCTTTCTGGGGCAGTGTTTGCTGCTTTATCTATCTATATAAATTGGCCTGTCTTCGAAGCCCATTCTGGTGACGTTTCCACTTTTGTTTGCCCTAGCGCATTCTGACGCCCGACTAGTTCAACAAGACCTTAGAGACCTAGCCAGCGTTTTGAATGAGGTCCAGCATGATATCGCTGCATTTACCTGCAGGACAGTGCTTGGTATTGAGCTAGACCATCTAGGTGATGCAGAGAAGAGAACCTTTCTGGAAAGTTTTGCGGTTGACGTCGATGCACTTCATTACCAAGGTTATCGCGAAAGCCTTGCTACGAGTGGGATCGATAAAGTCTTCAAGTATAACGATGATTTGACCACGGACTTCCGTCAAATGGTAAGGCATTGTGGGCTTGAAATTGATATCACAGGGACTGATCAACGATAAGCGATTGGAATATTACATTATTCAATAGATTATCTAAAGATTAATGCAAATTACACTTGCTGAACATAAAATGACTTAGCTAGCAAAGGGATCCAAGGCAAAAGATACTATAGACGTTGACGGAGAACGCTTGGAGTTATGCAGATTGAAACCTAGGGTTGAGAATGTTTATAGAGAAAGGGAGAAGGAAAACAATGAAACACTATTGTCACATAGGCGTATGGTTGGGTTGGCTTGTTAACAGAGGAGCTTTGAGATTGAAAGTTTCCATCCTGCGGCTACTTCGTACGACAGCAGCAACAAGACGTCTCCTTCATAATCGAACATTCTAGTACTAGACGGTATGTCTAAATGTTGCAGGAGGAAGTTACGTAATGGATTTATCTAGTCATTATTGATGTTTGTGTATGGAGTGTCATTAGGTCCACAGACGACCTAAGCACGTGAGTTTAGATTGCTGTGCCATAATCCCATTGCCATTTGTCCTGAATTTCTTTGAGCTGACAATCACATCCCAAAGCCTTTTTCATTCCACTGATGCCGCCTTCAAAGGAACCGATCTTCTCGAGTGCCTGTTTCGCGACGGCAATCTTGGCATATCGACCGCTCTTGGATGTAGTGCTCACGATGACTCTTTGGTGCACCATAAAGACAGCGACGACATCACTTTCTCTCAGCGCGGCCATGCCTTCTTCCAAAGCACAAGGCACATTTCCTGCACTGATGCGCCAGTTTACACAGCAAAGCTCTTGCTGCATCTTCTTGCAAAGGAATGTGACGGGGTGTTTGCTGGCAAAAGTATCGTAGAGGACCATCTCTGTGAAGTATGGCTCAACGAAGCGGGTAAAGAACTGGTTGACAACTGAGTAGTTATACTTGGCGTCAACAAACATGGCGCCGATGAGAGCTTCGACAACGTCTGCCAAGACCTTCGGTGGTAAAGACGCATGGAGCCAAAAGTCCATGCGCGTAGGAGTCCTGTCCGCCTTGGCTACTTTGTGTGCGTCCTCCTTGGCAAGTTCAAGTTCCGCAACATACCCACTGATCTGTCCAGTGAGTGAGGACGTGGTAAAGAGAAGATGCTTGTGCAAGTTGAGTTGGACGCATAGACAACCAAGGAACTGGTTAGAGACCATGGCCATCTTGTGCTCTGTCAGCCACTGAGGATCTGCTAGCTTAAATCGTTTGTATAGAAAGTCAACCACAGCCATATCTAGTAGGGCGTCCCCGAGGAACTCGAGGCGTTGATAGTCTGGTACAGCTTCATAGGGCCATGAAGGATGCTTAAACACGCTTTGGAGGAGGGCTGGAGAGTTGAAGCGATACCCGGTGACTTTGGCAACATAGTCAACAAGACGCCGCTGTATAGTGGTGCTCTTGGCTGTATGCCATAGGGGAACCTTGAACGCAGCGAAATAATCCTGAAAGGCCTCCATCTCGTGGTTTTTACTCTTGACCATCCGCGTAACAGCTTTGACCGCCATATCCATGTTTCCCTCTTCACCCGAGAGGTAGGCAGCCCCGATAAGCGCCTCACAAACATCAGCAATGGTCTTGTTGGCTAGGTCATGTCTCATGTCGATCTTCGTTGCTTTCCCCTTTCTAAGTGGAAGATCGGGATACCAGGCGCGCCTATCAAACGACTTGGACCGTATGTACTGATGAAGATTATGTTCAACGGCGTGATTGAAGAGATTCTGATTGCAGATGAGTAGCACACGCTCAGCGTGGTATCCACACTCGTCGCTTTCCGGGATGAGGGTGAAGAGTGAGATTGTCGTAGCCATTTTCAGAAACGAGTCGCCCAGAAACTCCAACCGCTCGTAGTTGTCACCCATGCCAGGTTGAAAGTTGCTCTGCTCCCCATCAAGATCTCCTGTACCACCACCGTCTTTTGTTAAAGCTTGAAGAGCCAATGCTGGGGGAATAGTAAGGTCTAGTGAGGCACAAGCATCAAGAGCAATCAGTATCGACTCAATGCGGTTGATGATGGCCGGAAATGTCATGGCCATAAAGACCACATCAATAGGGATCTAAATCGTCAGTGACCCTACGATAAAGAGGATCAATACTCACAGGAGATATCCTAAGAGGCTCCAATATCACAAAGCAGTCCTTGTTGAGGTTCTCGTCGACTTGGAATTCATCAAGCAAATTCCGACGAAGCGACAGCAACTCTGCTTTGACAACAGGTTGGTCGTCCTGCCAGTGGGCCTTGCGACGAGAATTAAGAAACAGACTGTTACTGTACTCTTTGATAGTCGGTTGAACGCTCTTGTAAGATCGGCTTCTCGGCTCTGGTACTCCTTCTGGCGGGGGATCAGAAGGCTTCTTCGACTTGTCAATGCCTCTGATGATGAGCTTGCGGCCTCCGTCCAATGGATCCGTAACAAACTTATCCACAAAGAATTCATCGGGAGCATCCCTCCAACTGAGAAATTCGACATCCTTGACAATCTCTATGGTGTGCCAATCAATTCGAGCCCTAGTTGGAGTTGAGCTCTGGATGCTTGCACAAGGCGCCAAGAAGTAAGGCATTTGGTCGGTCACGGCATTAAATTCTTTGCTGAAGACATCTCCAAAGATCCTGAGGGTAAACTGGAGTATCCCTTCGATTTCCCCCGGTCTTAGCTCCAGAGGACTTTCAGACACTATCAATCTAACAACGGACGAGCATCCGTTGCCAAAAAAGAGGGGAATTCCAGGAAGCTTAGGTAGTTTGTCGCGAGAGAGCAGCATCAACGGTCGACTCGGCCGGTTTTCTCCAAGGGCTTCCGGATTCTCAAGGATGATCATCGTTGCGAAAAGTGTCTTGCACGCTCCTCGCACTGACCAAGTTTCTGGTCTTAGTCTCATATTGTAATCGGTCTTCTTCCCGGAGCCAGCAGCTAGCCTAGCGTTCCTCAAAACAGGGAGAGCCTTGACAAAAACGGGCTGAAAGTGTTCATCGACATATTTCTTGTCGATCAACAAAACGCATGCCTCAAAAGCTGCAGAGCACTTGGCCAACGCCTTGCTGCGCTGCGGGATCCCCGACATGGACCTGAGAGGAGACGAATCGGGGAGGATGACGTCAGCGATGAAATTAGGTCCTAGTTTGGTGACAACGAATTCCAGGTTGCCATTATCGCTACTTGAAAGCGAAGACGTAAACCTAGCAAGGACCTCGCAGCTGATAGAAAATGTGAGGCGAGCCCCAGTCGAGGGCATTACATGGACTTTTTGAGTTGTCAATTCGTTTTGAGCCGCGGTTACAGGGTCCATCAATTCATCTGGCAGTTTCCGGTCTGAGGGGAGAGACATGATAAATTTCTCAAGAGAAGCCGCACCTCTCTCCGCTTGCTTCAAGCTCCGAATTTGCTTCGAGTTACCGTCCTCCAGCATGGTAATATATTTCGACCGTTGTTGTCGAGCTCGTCCTCTAGACTGCAGGTACTGTATCACGGAGTTGAAGAGATCGAATCGGATCACAAGGTCGCAATCTGGGATATCAATACCTTCTTCAGCGACTGGGGTTGCAAAGAGGCAGTTGACGTCTCCCCGCTTGAACCTTTGAAGGGTAATCACCTGGTCTCGGAAAGACATACCGCCGAGATTCGATATGCTTGACTGACGGCCAATCTATATCCGTCAGTGACTGGCATTTTTTTCTCGAGTAGCTTACCATGTAAGAAGCGTTCATGCCTCGGATCCCCATTTCCGGTTGCTGATACAGATCTGAGAGTAGACAGGCGGTATACCTCTTTTCCACGAACACGATGCACCGTTTGGTACCGTTGAATGTGAAGGCGTGTAGTAGAATTTCATGCAGCTTCTTCACCTTCACGGATAACCCCGGAGAGGATGGCCGAACTATGCCAAGTACGTTGTTCTTAACGATATCTCTGACGCGTCTGACTGCGTCCGTTGCGCCGTCTGCCTTTATTGATGCAAAGCTCTTGGCAAAATCCCGGTCAGTTTTAGCTGCTAGTTGCATAGTCTCATCTTCCGTGATGAAGAGGTGCCAATATCGATCTGCACACCAGGAGCCCAGAGTCGAGGAGGCTTCTTCAGTGAATTCGAGCGATGCTTTGAACAGGGCGTTGTGAAGTACTTGTCCAACAATGAGCTCTCGCAAAGCTGTCTTCGATTCCTCTGGGAACCTCAATGCATCGTAATAGGCCTTCTCCTGAAGTTGCTTCCGCAGATCCATGGACCGTGCTAGCACGTCGCCAGAAACGGTGGCGATTTTACTGCAAAGAAAGGTCTCTATCTCGTCCGCAGTTCCCTCGAAGTCTTTTGTCTGCGCATCTACAGGTGAGGCAGTCATACCAAGGATCCGTGGTTTGTCTCCTTCGTGGCGGATGTAATGATTTTTGATGATGCGAGCGTACGGGTGCTCTTTTTTTGCATGATGGACCTCATCAAATACTAAGAGATTAATCTGGGACATGTTGATGAAGTTACTGTTGAGGCAATCAAGAAGAATTTGCGCTGTGCAGACAATCGCCATGTTATCACTGAACTGCTTATTCCAGTACTCTTTTGTCTTCGTGCCACTCATTTTGCCGCAGAACTTCGTGACAGGGTAGGCTCCGAGGTTACAGTTGAGAACCGCAAATTGCTGGAAGCAGAGCGCAACCTTTTCTACGACAAAAAAGGCTACCCGCTTGTGATTTCCCGTTGCACGATCCTCAAGCTCCTGTTCAAGGTAATGCCGAAGAAGCAGTGCAGCAATGAGGGTTTTGCCCGAACCTATGCTAGTGAGTATGGTGCTGAGAGGTCCATGATGAACATACCGGTAGGCAAAACTACGATGGTATTTTCACGCTTTGCCCGCTCAAAGAGCTCAATTTGATACTCTCGGGGTGTCGTGATGATCATTCTGTTTTCGCTAGCCGTAATAAGATGAGAAACGGACTGATTCCGAAGGTCGTCAGGGGCCGTTAGTGAGTTCCGCATGGCTTCGCGCTGCGTGTTGACTACCCAGTCGCGAAATGCCGCATTATCAAGTCGTTTCTTCTCGGTGATGGTGCTGGGCTTTTCTTGGCTGATAACGAAGCGACGGCAATCATCATCGCTAGTATCCATGTCCGCCAGTGCATTCCCTAAGTCATTAAGTTCAGTTGCTTTACCGTTCATTGGTCCTTCAGATCGGGAGTCGCCAAAACAAGTACTTCCAGGCACAAGACTGTCCGATGTGCCGTTCGGTGCCACGTCCGGGCACATTGGTCTTGATGTCAAGCTAATGCTGACCCCGCTCTCTGTGGCCATTTGACGTAACGGTAGGTCTGTTATTGCGGTCGCCAAAATGAGCTGGAATGGTCTATTCAGACACCTACAATGTGGCTAATAACCGTCACAATACAATTTGAGTTATAGCAGTATCGATGGTGTGGAAAAAATGGGGAGGAACATGATGAAGGTATGAGGTTGCGGAGGTGGAGAAGCATGATAAGCAAGAAGCACAAGTTGTGAGAGGGGCCGCTAAGCTGGTGTTTCTCACAGAGCGAATTGGAGACCCCGCAAGTGCATTTGCAAAAGTAGCTTTACCTGATAATCTGCTTAGAGAGTGGGGTCTGTTTCATGTAATAGTCACGGTCAAGTGTAATCTATCCAAATGATCAATTTTGGAGCAGTCGGGATTGTGGATTAGGGCCTCATCCCATCCTTAGTTTGGCCACAATTACGGGCATGCTGTTCTCGTGGAATGGACCGGGCAGCACCGTTTAGTTGAAGGTGAAGCCCACTAGCCAATTATTTCCAAAACTGCTCCAAAGAGTGCCGATGCCTTGGATTTAGCGTCAGATAATCTCGGCCTGTGTATAAATGTTTCCCATATGTTGGGAAGGTTACTCTTAGCCGTCATACGGGACTGTGATGGGGTTCACTATTTGTATGTAATCACATCACCAACCAACCCAGTAGTCACGAAGCCATGGAGCGGCGGGGCGGCTGCAAATACTTCCGGTTTTTGGTCCATATAGCAGACAGACCGCCTGGAAGCTCTTATCGCGTCAGGAGGAAAGCTAAGCGCAATTGGAAATATGTTGTTATTTCTCAGTATTTGCAGTCACAGTACTCTCGAGGATCTTCGTCTTGAATTGACCTCTTCTTGGACTTAGGCCCTAGCGTGTTGGATGACCGTCCGTCGATTTGAGGTTTAGGGTATCAAACTTTGATTCCAATATTGAACCTTGATCTTGTAGTTGAGTTGAAAACATCAGCTCTTCTAATAGACTACTAGCAACTAGAACATAACTAAAGTAAAGGAAGACATGCGAATAAATCAACGTAGATTATATCACCCCTGCTACATGGCCGTATGGGTGAGCGAACGGGAATAATAGCTGTAACGTTATCGTTTCCGATGTGCATAATGTGATCAATTAGAAAGCCCACAATCTTCCAAGCATTCCAATAGACCTTATATTACCGTATCGCAAGTGCTGTCTGCCGCCGGCCTCGCCGGCCACTCCCCACACCAGTAAAGCCACCTCCGGAAACGCTATTCATCTTCCTAGTCAAGTTGTTCAGCTCCTTCAAGAGGCAGCATGCAGCGATTACGCGGAAACTCTGTAGCTCTCCTGTTGCATGATACGTGACGGGCGCATCTTCCTTCTTCAAGCATGCCACAGCTACACATGCCCAACACAGTTCTATGACATCCTCTCGCCCCCGGTCCGGAGCAGAAGAGGTTTCAGTCCTGGTGCCGAACGTTTCTAAATCGTTCCTCTGACCCTGATCTCGGATCATCTTGACAAACCACGTCATAATGCGATCAATCTCTTCTTTCAACTTGATAGATGAGTCTCGCTGGCGCGCTGTCTGACTACCTTTCTTGTTCAGGATGAAACCGCAAAAGACTTCGACTTCCGTCAGACATGAGCGCGGATTCTCCGAAAAATGCCACATCTTGTCTACCATGGTGGATTCGTACCTACAGAGGGTTAATAATCTGAATAACAGGATGACTTTTGCACCATCTCACAGGTTACGAATCTTCCAAGCCTGTTCAGACTTGCGTGTCCAATCGATACCAAGATTGTACCCGACAACCTCTCTTTTTACAGTCGTCAGCAACTGATCCCAAATAGAGGGTCCGTCCATGGTGGTGCTGCGATGAATATCTTCGTCCCAGATCTTCTTCTCGTTGACATTTCGGTATAGACGTCCAAGGATCTTGTCCGACCTGTAGTATTTGTGCTTGGCTTGACCCATAGTGTCCTCCTCATGGACAGGCTCTTGATGATCCACGATAAGATCGATTTGATCTATGTCGTAAACCTTGAGGGGGGGGACTGTCGCAAGGCTGACACAGCATGTTAGTGATCTCGGAAGGAGCCGTAACATTTAGAACTGTACTTACAAGTCAGGGCGATAGAATGGCGGCTTTGGTAATTTCTTCACGTCTACTGGGATACCAGTTTTTGAGAAGTCAACAGCTGTCGAGTGCATGCTGGCCAATGAAAGGCAGCCCGGATCAAGCGTTCCATACGCTTTGTAATCGGCCAGCGTCACATGTCGGGTTGCAATCATCCCCAAGATATCAGTTTTCATGAAATTGATGAAGAAGTCGGCAATGTCCCGAGAAGTCACAGGACGGTCTAGGGGCTTGGGGCTTAGCCGGGGATAGTCCGCGGGTGCGAAGGTTTGCTTAGGCATTGCTTGAGGATCCCAGATAATGTTGTACAAATCACCATCTAAATCTCCTCCACTCAGCTGACTCGGCAAGTCGCGCTTGCCCTTTTGACTGAAAATGATGCAGTTCTGGAGTTCTCTAAGGGCATGCCCTTTCGGAGGTGTAACCATGTTGACTACCTGGATGTCCCCCGGGTGAAGAGCAGGCGAGCGGGTGACCAAGATTTTCCCATCTTCCAGCGTAGCGTTGATACGCTGGCCATTTTTGACGCCGTATGTCTTGTCGTACGTGACGTAGGCTTCACCTTCCTCTAAGAACCCCGTCTCGTCCATGACGCCGAAGAGGGTCACTCCTTTCGCCACAGGAATACGCGCCTTGTGCTTCAGTAGTCTAAGCTCTCGCAGAACCACGTACTCGACGGCCGTCCTAAGGAACCTATCGCGCCGATAGTTAATCCCCATCCTGTCAAGCTGCTTCACTAGCTTGGGCAATCCCATAGTAAGTCCAATCGCTTGGTGCTCCAAAAAAAGGCTGGTGTTCAGCGCGTTGACGGTGACGTTACGCAATACATTCAGTGCCTTTTGCTGCGACTCGAAGAACCATTCGTCCTTGGTGCCCATATCTTCTAGAATTTTGATTATCTGGCGGTTGAGGACGAGCTGGAGGGGCTTGGATGAAGTATCGCAGATACCAAGTTCCGTTAGGTCCTGGCTTGGAAATTTCATCATGGACTCTCTTCGCACGCAGAACACCTTTTCTTCAAGCCTGGCATCAAGTGAAAGCATCCCTTTACAGCCGCCCCAGCGGATTTGGAGACACGTAGGCGCTGCGGAACGCATTGGAAGGTAAGTCCAAATATCTTCCAAGGCGCTTGAAGATATTGTTCCAACGCCGTCGCTAAAAATGCGGGAGCCATCAGCAGATTTTACATCAGGAATCCAGCGAGTATTGATTCCGTTCTCGAACAGGGGAACTGCGTATGGAGTCTCTGAGAAGGCTTGTCCGATGCGAGCTGCACACTTCGCAGGGACCCGAATGTCTTGAAAGTCACCGAGGGCTCCCAGTATGACATCGCATGTCTGCTGCTGGAAGTCTTGATTGGCAAACTGTGCCGAGAACCACGCCGAATGGGAGCGAAGGGACGAATGGGAGAAACCGAGAAAGAGATACTTTCTTCCGGCCACTTCGATGCCTTCATCCATTACGCACCGATACCGAGAAAATATAAGGTCATTGTCGACTCGTGGGTTAAAGTGTAAGTCTTGCCCATTTTCGTCGCAGAACGTAACGCGTAAAAACGAGTCGTTATTGTCTGGAAACATACGCAATACTCTATTTCGACTCTCTGCGTCGGGGCCAGTAAGAATCACACGTGTAGGGGTGACTGAGGCCTTGAAGACCCAGACCTGATGGTCTGGTATCTTAGATCCGTAGATTCTGTCTCTCTGCGGATCATCCGCTCGATACTCGTATTCGGTATTCATGGCATCTGCCATGATGCTCACGACGTCTAGCTCTCTAGGGTCTGTCCCTGGGCAAGGATAAGGAATCCTTTGGAACAATACCTTCATTGCATCAGTAGTGATCGGCATGGCGACTTTCTTTTCCTTGGCATCCAGTGCGACGCGTTCTAAAAGGTCCAAGAGTGCCGCGCCGTCGGATGGATTGATGTAGTTGTTCCACACAAGCGCCTGAACCTGGAACAAGATGGCAAACGGGACATTCCCTGACGACAGAAGCCGCTTGGTCCTGGCCATGAATTGCTGACGTCCCAGATGGAGGTTGCTCTCCACTTGTACGGAATTCCACGGAACCGACGGAATAGTGTGGCTGGTGATGGCAAGTACGTCTTGAGATTGGATCGAACGTAGAATGATGTCAAACTGTTTGGTATCATACGCTTGAATACGGTAAACCAGACAACTTGATGAGTAAGCTCGAATCAAACCCCAGTCCTCTAATTCTTGAACCCGCTGCCACTTGGCATTTTTATTTTCGAGAGTAACGGCCGAGCGATACATTCGGGGCGGTTCTGCCAGGACCAGAGTAAAGGAATTGTCGTGGCGTCCGGCTATGAGATCCTGTATGGTTTCATTGTGAAAATCCATGCGGTTGCCACCATCCAGCCATACGGTTAGCCACAGACGTGTGAACTTGCCTTTGACGGATCGAGGGACACGCAAAGCATTGTGTTCGATGTAAGTGAGTATTTCATCGTCACCGAGAAACATGTTCCCGCCACAACTGACGGCTTGAACCCAAAACGGGTAGTCTGGGGCTTCTGGATCTCGAGCAGGTATTCGTAATCTCTGGTCGCGATTGTGCTTCAGGTGGGCGACGGTATGCTTATCGAGAGCTCGAGTGCTCTTTTCCGCATAGATGGCGGTTTTGAGAATATGGAGGCGAGCAATATCCCTAGGCTTGATCCGTAGATTCAGCGGATTAACAAGAGCGATGTCTTCCCTTCGTTGCCCGGTTTCTGCACTGATCTTCCCATGTTTCTTGAGAAACGCTTGGCCGTTGGAAGCATGGAGGAACTTGAGCCATGCTTGTGGTTTCTGCCTGGGTTTGTCGCAGGCCCAGTCTGAGATGCCAAGCGCCTGCATGAATGGCTCAAGCTCAACTCTGAGACCTTCCTCCGACAAGTCTGGAGGGACGTGTCTACAGAAGACCTCCATCTTCGCGAACTGTGAGGGTCTGACACGTTGCGGCCCGTGGTGCCTTCGGTGCCTCTGGCAACTCAGCGCTAAATCCACATAGGTCGACCAGCAAGGGGTGGTTTTCTCAGATTACCAGCCGAGGTTCAGTTCCGAAAGAAAGCTGGACAGGAGAAGACAAAACGAGGAACTAGACCTTGCATCTATGGACCTTGGCTTCCGTAAGAGATCACGGCGATGGTGCTGTTTATCCGCTAGAGAGCGACCCCTCTTTCGAAAATGCTGTTACGGCAGGCTACAGATTGTGCTCATCATGACGATTAGTCATGTCACGAGCTCTTATTCCCTCATGTGTCTCATTGGATGTGTGTATGTTCTTGGCTTGAGTTGCTACCCCGCTCTAAGTCCCATATACATCTTATACTAGGGTCTGACAAGAGTATCACTGCTATAGGCAATTTCTGGCTAAGCGAGTGAAGTATCCATAAGTACCGCGGCTGCCTAAAGCCGGGATGCGAATGCAAGGAAGTGGAGACAATCGGCAGTGCGAGTCGAGTGTATCACTACCTTATATGAGCCGGATAAGTACATCGGTACGTCCGTAGATAGCCATTGGCAATCGTGTACACAGTGTCCCATCATACATATGCTTGATTTGTGGGGCTATATCTTATTTACAAGGGATGTTGTAGGACAAGAAGCTGTGATGATTAGTTTAATTGACGAGCCACAAGGTTCTCTCCGGCCGTACTTTGGCCAATGATAGGGGCTCTCTAAGCATATGGCCTCCCTGTCGGCGGCTAAACTACGTTCGCGATAGGCGAGTAGGAAATTTAAGTCAAGTGAGATTTATATAACGGAGCCAGCTAAATTTAGACAGGGTTGTAGAATAATAGTGGAGGATTTGGGGACAGTGGCCAGCTGTTTAGGCATCGGCGAAGGAGGGTTCAAGTTACGTCAGAGTGACTCGGTTGTCGGTCAACCCGCTTCCGGGCCTAGCCACTAACTCTAATAGCGGTTACAGAGCACCCCGCTTCACTCCTTCTCATGCAATCTCCTTCAACGCCTTACGGATTGCTTTGCTTCTATATCTCGCTTGGAGTGCCCCGCTTAGCCTTTCAATACCATGTCTAGTGGGCATAGAGGCGGTGGAAGAGGTGGCCGGGGCAATTATGGACCTCGGGGAGGCAGCGGTAGTTTCCGAGGCGATAGAGGCGGACGTGGAGGACGTGGAGGACGTGGTGGACGTGGTGGAGGTGGAAGAGGAGGGTATGGAGGGCCGACTGGCAGTGGTCAACAAACTATCCAGGTCTTTCCGTAAGGGCCACATGGAGCAAAGTTGTGGTCGTACAAAATGCTAATTGCGTCGATGCTATAGCAACTCTCAAGGCCAAAATCCCCAGGTTACGAAGGTCGAAGATGCATTGCACCCAGCGACAAAGTACAAGCTCGATCTCGGTAGCCTGAAGTTAACCGAAGGCTTTCCCAGCCGTCCAGGATATGGCACCCGGGGCGCCAGGGTTGAACTCACGGCAAACTACGTCGAATTATTGCCGCCGTCGAACATGACCTTACATCGATACGACATCCAGATCAGCCCAGTAGCTGCTGGCAAGAAACACTTCCGAGTTATACAGTTACTGCTCGAGGCGCCGGAATTGGCACCTCAACAGGGCGATATTGCAACAGACTTCAGGTCTACTCTTGTCTCCAAAACTAAGTTTTCGCGGGATGAGATCCTCATTGAGGTACCCTATCGTCCAGAAGGTGAAGACGAGCCGAACTCTAGGGCCACCGTATACAAGATTCGCGTACTATATACGAAGACTTTGAATATTGGCGAGTTGATCAACTACCTGAACTCAACAAGTCTCGATCAGTCGTTGGGAGACAAGCAGGAGTTGACGCAGGCTCTCAATATCTTCCTGAACCACTACGCCAAATCTGCCAAGAACCTTGTCACAATTGGATCGACAAAGAGCTTTTCTCTCAGCAGTGAAGCAGCAAGAGGAGACATCGGCTCCGGTTTGGAAGTCATTCGAGGCTTTTTCTCGAGTGTACGCATAGCGACCTGTCGCATCCTTGTCAACATCAATGTGAGCCATGGAGCCTTCTACCATGCTGTTCCTTTACCGGTGCTCATGAACAATTACGGAGTTCGCAGCACCATCATGTTGGAAAGGTTCCTCAAGCTTCTTCGCATACAGACAACGCATCTTCCCGAGAAGCGTAACAAAGCCAACCAAGTTATTCCTCGCGTCAAGACCATCTTCGGGCTTGCTAGGAAGGACGATGGACATGGTTTGGCCCACCCGCCGCGTGTTAGACAGCACGGGGCAGGCGCCAAAGATGTCGAATTCTGGCTCGATGGTGAAGCCAGCTCATCTAGTACCCCTAAGGTGGCAGCCAAGGGAGCTGCGACAAGGAAGGGTAAAGGGAAGGGTAAGGCCCAGGTAGAGAGCTCAGCAGCTTCTACCTCGGGGAGGTATGTCACTGTATTTGACTTTTTCAGGATAAGTGCGTTATTCTTCACCACCCATCACTCGATACAGCATCGCTGACTATGACGCAGCATACAATCGAATTCTACAAAACCCCCAACTTCCGTTGGTTAACTGTGGCAACCGGGACAATCCGATGTATCTCCCAGCAGAGGTCTGCGTTGTCCTCCCGGGTCAGTCCTCTAAGTCGAAACTTGACGGCGCTCAAGCGCAACATATGATTCGCCACGCTGTTCGAAAGCCGTGGGAAAACGCGGCCGCGATTGTTAGGGAGGGTGTGCAGACTGTTGGCCTAGATGAAAACAGCAATGTACTTTTGGTACGACTTCGCTTCTAATTTCAAATGTGAGATACTGACATCGTTCAGCGTTCGTTTGGCCTGAAAATCACACCAGGACTCATCAAAGTCCCTGGTCGCATCCTTGTTGGCCCAAAGGTTATCTACAAGGGCAATAAGACCGCTGGCCCCCGCTTCGGTAGTTGGAATATGATGGATGTTAAATTCAATATAGGCGCGTCGCTTACCAAATGGTCATATCTGATGATCTCGCTTCCCGGAGCACACGACTCCTTCGACCAGCAAAGCTTGGGGGTCATTATGAACGAGTTCTACCAAGCTCTAGGGAAAATCGGCGTCAACGCAGCTCAACCGCTTTCAGGTCAACGCATCCAACTTCAACATCCAGACGATCCTGCACTCGGCTCAACTTTACAACGTGCCGCTCGAGCTTTAGATCTGCTTTTCATCATCCTGCCTGGAGCAAACATACCATTGTACAAGCGCATCAAGACGATTGCCGACAAGAACTATGGTATCCACACTATTTGCTCAGTAGGATCGAAACTAGCAAAAGACCGCGGCCGCGACCAGTATATGGCCAATGTTGCTTTGAAGTTCAACCTGAAGCTCGGCGGCATCAACCAGATGGTGGAGAACAAGAACCTTGGCATCATCGACCAAAATAAGACGATGGTTGTTGGTATCGACGTCACGCACCCCTCACCTGGCTCGTCTTCCAATGCACCTTCTATCTCGGCAATGGTGGCTTCCATTGACAAGTTCCTAGGCCAATGGCCCGCAACATTGCGCATACAGCGCCCGAGACAGGAAAACGTGGACGATCTCACAGAAATGCTTAAATCTCGCCTTGGCCTCTGGAAGGCCAAGGGCAAACACGCCACTCTCCCAGAGAATATCCTCATCTACCGCGACGGAGTCTCCGAAGGCCAATATGACATGGTCCTTTCGCAAGAGCTTCCTCAACTCCGCCGCGCATGCGAACAGATGTACCCAGCAGCTGACACCAAAAAAGGCCTTCCGCGCTTCACTATCATAGTCTGCGGCAAGCGACACAAAACGAGATTCTATCCCACTACCGAGCAAGACTGCGATAGGTCTGGCAACACTAAACCCGGTACCGTCGTCGACCGCGGAGTGACTGAAGCGCGGAACTGGGATTTCTTCCTACAGGCACACGCTGCACTTCAAGGGACCGCACGCCCATGTCACTACTACATCGTGCATGATGAGATATTCCGGCACATCTATGCGAAGTCGATTCCACTTCCGTTCCAGAGCATCGCCGATATCCTTGAGGATCTCACACACAATATGTGCTACATGTTCGGCCGCGCCACCAAGGCTGTTAGTCTATGCCCCCCGGCGTACTATGCTGACCTCGCGTGTGAGCGCGCGCGGTGCTATTTGGCGAGTCTTTTTGATACACCGTCGCCGAGTGCAGCCCCGTCCGTAACGGGAACGTCGGCAGCTGGAGGGACCGGGCAGCCGACTGCTGATGATGTACAAATCCATCAAAAGCTGAGGGATACGATGTTCTATATTTAGTTTAAAATATCGTGAATGCCAATATGTTCGTTGCTACTTTGTGCAATGGCACGGCCTGCATGTGCCTCCGGGCCACAGGGGTTATAGCTCTAATATTGATGATACAGTACCTTTGTGAATTTTATGAAGGTCTTTACCCCAGAAACCATCCTGAGAAAGAAAGAATTAGAATCCGCAGACCTCAATCATGACCTCATACTTACTCATGTATGTAACGTGCGTGATAAGCGAGTGAGCCAGACAATTGAGTGAGCCATTACTTGTCAAAACTTGGTTACCCTGGAACGCACCTCGTTTCCGGGAAACGCACTGCGTCGGTTATTCCCGCAATGTCACATGATCAGACAAGTCCCAATTAGGCATAGCTTAGATTTATCCCTAAAAAGAGGGGAAGCTAGCTGTAGATAACAATCAATGAACGAGACATGACATCTACAATTAAACACTAGTGATCCCTCTAGGGGGCTCCTTACTGATGGACGACCCTGAACATAGCCCGATCGAGCCAGCGTGCAAGCAAACGGCTACCAGGCAATGTTGGGAAATTTTCGAAGAAGGTTGATGCTGCGCTCCGGGGCAAGCACACTCGATTGCTCTACGGTGGCTTGTCACGGAGAGAAGCCAGCGTGCTAGCACAACTTAGGACAGGCATGGCCAGATTGAATGGATACCTCTTCCGGATCAGCGTAGCAGCGTCACCGCAATGCGCATGCGGACAAGCGATGGAGACAGTCGAGCATTTTCTCTTTCGATGCACGGAATGGACAGCGCACAGGACTGAAATGTTGCAGTGCACGAAGACATTGAGAGGAAACCTCTCGTTCTACCTAGGAGGGAAGTCACCAACAGATGGCGCAAAATGGGCACCAAACATGCAGGCAGTTTGCGCAACTATACGGTTCGCGATAGCCACAGGTCGACTCGACACACAGTATTAAGATCAGATTGCAAGACATTGATCACCTATTTTACCGAACCACTCTCATTTCTATCAAAAACACCCCACAACACGAAAAGCGGATGCCGCTCCAGTCGCTGTAGATAGGACGTTGGACACTTGAAGAATAACCTTCAAGCTAGTTCGCTGGCAAAGTTGTTAAAGCATGGGGAGGATACATACAGCAGCAGAGAAAGGAAAAGCGGAATCGAGGACCAGGCGTAGTATGGGCTTTAGGAAACGAATCTCGATCGGGTCGAGAAAAGTGAAGTGCAATATGGGCTCTAAGAAATGCGGGACACAATTTGAGCAGTGAGTGGCACAGAATGGGCTTGACGAAACGAAGTCGAAAATCAGGTGCTGTATGTAAGCATTAGTGACTAGTGCCCTTTCGGCCGAAATAGGCCGCCGGGCGTAATAAATTGTATTGTATTGTATTACACCCCACGTGAAAACAATTATCTCTAACAGACTGAAAAGTGCCGGCGGCGGCATTTACTACAGCAACGAGTCATCGTCTTCGTTCCTTTGTAATGTCAAGAGTACCACAGCATTTCGTCCAAATTGGAAGGCGGCAAATTCTAGCTTTAAGTCCCATAGTAGTAGCTCTAAATGGAGGATACAGTGGTAAGTCAGACTATATGAACGTATGGAAAGTGTTACGATGTACATGTCGGCCTTCGCATCCTCTCATTGACATGTTCCAATCTACAGATCTCAAAAGCAAGACGAACGATGTTCTGGTCACATTTTAACAACTGTCATACTGAGCAAGTTTGATCCTCTGCTTCACATCTCTTCGCTACAAGTCCCTAACTACGAGATAAACCGCTCTTTCCAACTTGATGTATTCTCGAAGACTCCGTTAACCGTAAGAGCTTGAAGTGTCGCTAAACCGTCCGGCCATACTCGTGAATCAGAAGGACGCGCAACATCCGACGCTACATCGCGTAACACGACCAATGCAGAGCTAGCGCTGGTAGCATTCAACACCGAGATGGATTACGTCAAATCAGTCGCCTCCCCGAGAATCGAGTCGAAATGTAACGAACAGAGTCGAAATACCGCAACTGCCGCGTCAAATGGAGTCCACACTACAGACGCAACACGTTTGCTAGAACCAGGATCTGAGTGGAAAGTCCCCAGTCAGTTCTACTGTTTAGCGAATAGTTCAACGACATATGGTCAACTAGACGTCCACGGGCAGCTCGTGCTTTCCCCCGAGCCGGTGAAGAGGGACCCGGCCAGAGAACTGGAGATAAAGGTCCTTCCCGATCGTAGTAGGATCTGTCGGAATGCATGGGGCCTGGCCAGGCAAATCGCAGGACCCACACAAGATACCGATGTTGGTTCGTCGACAACAGCTTTATCACGAGCAATTCCTTACTTTGAGGAGTTGTCGAAATTTTCAAAAGAAAGCAAGCACGAGAAGAGGTTTCTATTCTTGAAACTTCTCTTTGTTGCTGTTTTGTTGAGTTGGCAATTCAAGCAACGCGTCAAGCTTTCATATGAGCAACGATATGCTAAGTCCTCACGAAAAAGGATAAAGCATCCTGAAGATTGCAAGCGTGTACCGAGTGACGTGGTATTGAACGAAATGATCCGCGAACGCTATGGCATGAGACCAGATGACAACATCACAAAGGAACCATGGAAAAGGAAGAAAGCGGAAACACACAGGCTTATTCAAATCGGCTCGATATGTTTAAAGCTCGTCAAAGAATACGGCTGGGGTGCATTGATAATTCCGTCGACGTTGCTTAAGCGAGAAGAGTACGTTTTCCTCCTGCTAGAGTAGTTTACTGTTAAGCGTATCAACTGACTTATGCGAAAGCTTTAACAGAGTCGGGTCAAAGCAGCATAATCGAATCTTCGAGCATATCAAATCAATATACGACACTCAGGGTTGGAGAGAAGAGTTGTGTCAGATATCTTCAACAATGTTCGTATCGATGACTCAAGGCATCCCGAAAGCTTATAGCTTCAAGATTCTTACACTATCGAAACGGAGTGCAGAGGAAGGACTACATCCTTATGGTCCGTCCCAATTTCAGTCAAAGAGGAAATTCACCACCTCTCATTGGCTCATATCCCTGCTAGCTCCTCTTTCACTGAAAAAGGGACGGTGTTTTGGGGGTCCCCGCGGACTTTTTGATCAAAAGTGCGTCGCGAAACTTCCTCATTGGCTACTTTTTCCTTCGTTGACTTTTGTGGCGCAGAGCGATACCACCCCATGGCCGCCTACGTGTAAATCGATATCTTAATCGCGTACGTTTCGTGACCGCGTTTTACAAGTATAGAGAGCACTTCACTGATGCTTATTCTTATCATATTTCATTCTTGTTATGATGCACTGACTTTTCTATCGACCCTGACGATCTTCAAACATGTGGCCCCCAGAGTTCCGTGAACATCAGTATGATGATCACGCCGTTGAACAGAATGAAACAACTCCATGGTTACAGCATACCGGTTGGCCTCGTTTGTTTCACAGCCGACCGCTTGGTATCATCGCGGCCACGGCAAAAAAGCCAAAGCCAGCATGGAACGAAAACTATCTGTTAGGCCAATGGCACGATACGGTACTCCGGATTCCAGCTACCAAAGAAGCCCAGCTACGAGTCATACTCCGTGGTGTCGACCTTATGATTGATCGAGCCACGTCCACGCTGGCCAAGACTTCATACAGATCTCGATGCTGGTTGAATACCTACTGGAAAGATACCTTTTGGCCCCATGAGTTCAAAATTGTGAAGTGCTTGAAAAGATATGTTGATGTATGGAAAAGGTTCATTTGCTATGTGTTTAGAGTTCAGCATTTTGAATCGCATCAACAACAAGACATCTACAACTTACGACTCGGACGCGATGAAACCATCATGATGCGTCATATACTATACCTGGTTACTCTTCTACAGCGCGAGGCAACGAACTATGATTGGAATCTGGACGAAGGATGTGAGGGGGATGAGGACGACCCTAGCGACTCTGAATATGAAGATGATGATGACGATGAGGACGATCGCGAGACTGACGAGAAACATATCAACGAGTGCGACCAAGTCGAGACTGAGAATCATTCCAACGGAAACAATGCACACTACGGTGCGAATGGTGGTAGAGATGAATCGTCTATAAACTCGACGTTCTCTCTCCCGTCTGGCCTTTGGTTGCACTTGTCTGAAGCTATTTTTCAACTATCGATGATGTTCTGGACGTACCAAGAACCTACTGGAGATATGTCTGCATCTACCATCATTCACTACGCAGCCGTCTTAGGTATTCAGGGGCCGTCATTGACTTTTCATCCGGCCCATAGCTCATCACCCAAACTATCTGCCCTCATGTGGATCGGCCGGCTCTTATTTCTCGAGTACGCCGTGCCTGTTTACGGCTACAACACTCTAGACCTCACCTGGCCTTGTCGAACAGCTTATCCGTCTCAGCCCGACCGCATTTCGTCCATTCGCTGCAAATATTTACTGCGAGGATGCTACACACCATTTGGAGAGTTAATCGAACTGAAAGCATTCGCGAAATCTATCGTAAAACGAGAGGGAATACCAGGTAACCTAACTTGGGCTCCTGACGGCCGATCATTCACCATAGGCGACAACAAAAAAGTCCTCTTATCAGAGTTCTGCGAGACACATCACAGAACTGTATCAACAGTGCAAGAGCAGGTAGATGAGATGTTACTAGGGTGGCAACCGGATATTGACGTTTCTGCCATTCGAGACGATTTGACATGTCGGAAAGCGGGCTGGTCATTTATCGACAAACCCGAGAACAACCTGGCAAATATTTGGGAGACTCTCTTCCATAGCCTACAAAAGTCGTCATTTCGTGATACGCCTTTCACAAAATCCGGACACTGGAACCCAGAGACTTGTCACAAGTACCTCAGTGCTGGCGTCGCGCTCAACAAGTCCGCTTTTGCAGCAATTCACTTTAGAGCCAGTCTACCTGGCCGAGGCACCGAGGTAACCAGTATTCGATACTTAAACTCGAAGCTATCTATACGAAATGTGTTTTTCTACGACGGGCGTATGATCATCATTATAAGTTACAACAAAGCCCGAGCGTCTAACAATTATGCGTTTCACATCGTCCGCTATATTCCTGTAGACCTCAGCCTCAGCCTTTTGAAGTATCTCGCTATTGTTCGTCCAGTCTGGGAATTCTTGGCCAAAATGATGCGTTCAGCACGCCACGATAGTAGAGAGTTCTTCTTCCTGGACCCCAACGGTAGAAGGAAGCATCTATCGTCCGACCAAGCTTCAGATATCCTGAGAAGCAGGACCCGAGACCTGGCCACCCCCTGGACATTATCGCTGTACAGACAAGCTGCTTTAGCAATCGCCAAGAGGCACCTATCAAAGCTCGTTGAGAAGATAAATTTCTACTACCCTACCAGCGCGGCTGATCCAATACGCATGTTTGCGGCGGGAGCCGGTCATCATCCCCGCATGCTGTTGACCGCATATGCTATCGATCGGGCTCTTCCAGAAAGACTTCAACCCGAGCTCTTGGAGATGTATCGCCGCTTATCAGACACTTGGCAAGAATGGACTAGACAATATTACCAAGAGTGTTGTCTTCGTTCTCGAGAGAAATCTCCCGGTATAAATGCCGCTATGCCTCATAGGATCTGCAATAAAAGGCCAGCAGAGCCCTACGGTCTAAGCCGAGCATCGAAAACGGCTAGGACCAACAATGCAGCTTCTTGTCACAACAATGGCCAAGTTGACCTTACTGATGGATTCTTATATAATTCTCAGTATCAGATTCTTATCTGCATCATGTGCGGATCGATGATTCAACCTGGGCAAAAGTCGTTCTATAACCACCTGAACAAATTGCACCGAATTACTGGACTCGCTTGCAAGACCTTGATGGAGCGATTCAGCACATTCAAACTTTGTTCAGTCCAAGAGCTGGCCATCCCCCGTGAGAAGGTGCGACCGGTTCCCGGATTAGCTATCCATACTGCGTTCAAGTGTAATATCTGCGTCAAAACTTCCGGGTTGCCATATTTCACACTGTCTTCAAATAAAGTTAGGGGTCATATGATCGTGCATCAATTGGGGATCTCCCCGATGGCGGCAGAGGAGCTAGGCATGTTCGAGGCATGTCGTGTCCAAACATTTTCCTCCGCGAGGGGCAAGATTCGGTATTTTGAGATCGAATAGTTAGCATGTTATATGAATAGAGTCGAATTGAATAAAGGGCTGCTAAATGCTAGTTTTATGTGATATGCTTAGCTCCGAATATGACGAGCTGGAGGAGCCACCTACGGGCCGGGCCGCATCAGATGAGAGGCGACGAATTGCGATTAGCCGTCAACCTACTATCGACCTACGATCTACGCCCAGTGGAAGAGCTGCGACAGTGGAGGCATGATAGAAAAAGGCCATGCCAGCCGCTAGAGGGCCTTGCCACCTATGACGGGTATATCTGCACTGACGATGAGTGCGACTACTGCACACGGCGCGTGGAAAAGATGCACAACCATATGCCGGCCCACGGCAAGAGAGCCTCACAGCATACCAGCATTCAGCCTCTATGGAAAGCATGTAAGCTCCAGACATACTTCACGGCGAAGGGTCTCATCGACTACTTCGTCGTCGAGGAAGCAGAGCCATCATCATCACCATCGCCATTAGGGACAAGAGGGGAGCCGCCACCGTCGCAAGAGGAGGGGAAACTGTTTGGTGATCTAAAGGCAGACATCATCCAGGCTTCACACGACCTAGGTAGCAGAGCCGAGATCGTACAAGGCATTGAGGAGTCGCGCGCAGACCGAGTGCCCTGGCTCGTACGTACGGGATTTGCCACTCACCTACGGGGGTTACGCGACGCCGAGATTCTATCGTCATATGCGTTGCCGCGAAGTATGGATCTAGGCGGGCGGGATGATAGAGACGACGATAACGACGGCAGCGATTTTGGTGACGACGATCATATTAACACAGATCTTAGTCGCATATTAACCGCAGCAGATGGCACACTGATGGATGCGTATACGTCGTGCAGCGAAGCATCACCCGATGGAAAGATGACACGACAGCGGGCACTACGATTAAGCAACTTCCGCGGCGGCGAAGATAACATGAGCAGTGCCAAAGCCAGCAAATTCCGCGAATTCAAGAATGTGAAGTCGCTCAAGTCCTATTTCCGAATAGCAAAGCAGCTCCTTGTATATTACTACCGGGTCGTGTACCGCGATGGTGGGCACTTTACCAGAGAAGACAATAACCAGGTATTGCCAGGAGATGTCGTTGAAGTGACCAGCTGGCAGGAAAAGGCGATGCAAGGCATCATCAACGTTCTGCGACGGCAGGATAGAACTTCGAGGGTTAAATCAGGCGGTGGCGGCGATGAGGAGCGCGATATCGATCTCAATCACGCCATTCGTACCTTCTACATCTCCCTCATCTGCCATACTGTCGGAAGCAGGCCGTTCCGATCCGTCGTACTGAGCTTCTGCGCCATGCTCAGCCGGAAGAAGAACCCGACGCGGCAGCGGGATAAACAGCAGCAAAGACTATGCACTTGGCACAAGCCTGGAAACTTTAATAGTAACCTATCATCGCTTATCTGGGTCGCTCAAGTTATTATATTTGACTTTGTATGCTTTAAGAAGCAGGACGATGAGGATGGAATTCCTGATATGATTGACGAGATATGCGGAAGGTACTTTCAGCAGATGGCGGAAACGCCGTTTGGCCACATCCTGCAATGGCGACTCTATCTCTTCGCTGCTTCCAGCACCAATCTCACCGAGCACCAAGCCCGCTGGTCTCTCGATAAAGAGACTATCGACTACAGGGGGGTCGAGTTACACATGGATCACGTATCGCAGCTGGTCGTATCGGAGTTCCGCCAAGCACATACACTTCTATACGATGAACTGCTATTCGGAATGGACAATATTGCTCCGATCGAGGCGTGGAGGCTACACGACGACCTTGATGAGGACGAATTCGGTGCTTCGTGGATGTCAGATGAGAGAAACAGAGAGATATTGGCGGGAACTCACGATGCCCTACTAAGACAGATAGAAGGGAAGGCGGCTTTACGCAGGGTGTTCGTTCGGCCGGATCGGAACCATCATGACGGTGGGAAGACTCGTCTCTGCCCCAAGGCTATGGCAATATACGAAGCGCACGTCCAGGAGTTCCTACAGAGGATGTTGACACTTATACAAGTTCCGGCCGGTCCTCCACTGCGATCTCCAGAGTTACTCACCATCACATATGCCAACACAGGGACTCGTCGCCGATCCGTGTTACTATGGGAGAAGATGGTTTTGATACACGTGCGGTACCACAAGAGCCAGGAACAGACCGGCACCCAGAGGGATAACATCAGATTCCTGCCACCAGCTGTCGGAAACCTTCTACTAACGTATCTGGCGTATGTGCCCTACCTACGCCAGGTCTTCTTGCGTCAGAGTGAGCCTGGTGCCCTACTTTCATCATACCTCTGGTCAGAGCCTGGCGGTCGAACCTGGGAAGACCATACGGTCTCGTCCTGCCTCCGACGGGCATGCGCCCGTGCCAAGGTACCCCAGTTCCAGGTGGCATGGTGGCGCCAAGTTGCCGCTTCTATCACAAAGGAGAAGTTCAGTGGCAAGGAGCAGGCGAATTTCGAAATGGGTGAAATTGCAGCATCGGAGGAGGTCGAGGACGAAGCAGAGATCGCATTTCTTGCTGGGATGAGTAACCATAGCTTTCGGACATTTAATCACGCCTACGCCGGTAGCACGACTCTGACCACGACAAACCTACTCCACCGAGCTTACCGAGCATCAGAAAGCTGGCGAAGCCTATTCCGAATCGACCAGGTGCTCCAGGGTAAGCGCTCACGCACACTCTCAGAGACACAATCGCAGGGGCTACTCAAGGCTTGCAAGAAGACGCGGTTCCGCATAAGGCCAACTGCGAAGGAGGAGGAGATCACCTCGGTCGCTCGAAGGTTATATAACAACCCAGAGCTTCAGCTACGGCGGCCCGGCCAACGAAATGCCATGCTAGCGACGATGGGTGTACAGGCACCCGAGCAGGTCGTCGTTATTCTAGCGACAGGGTCTGGCAAGACGTTGATTTTCATGGTCGGGGCTGCATTGGAGGGTTCTGCAACAACCATACTGATCCTCCCCACCGTAGCCCTTTCCGGCAATATGCTTGGACGCCTCGACAAAGTTGCGTTGAAGCACCACATCTGGCACCCAGGCTCGAGGAGGTCGGCGCCCATCGTCATCGCATCGGCCGAGGCAGCTTGCACAGAAAGCTTCCTTGAGTATGCCAACCAATTATGCAGTCGGCAGCAGCTAGATAGGATAGTGGTTGATGAATGCCATCTCACCATAACGGCGGGGAGCTACCGGCGAAGCATGTCGCAGCTGGCATGGCACGTACGGCAGATCCGCACACAGACCATCTGGCTGACGGCAACACTACCGCCGGTCTACCAGGAGTTCTTCATCGAGCACAACAAGCTCGTACGGCCACATGTCGTCAGAGAGTCAACAAATCGCCCCAACATCCGATACATTGTGCGGCGGGAATGTGGGCCAGGTGGTCTTTGCGAGCGGGCAGTTCGTCTTGTGCAGTCGTGCTTGACTCGGACAGACCTGTTTTTCGAGAGGGGGCGGGATAAGGTCATCATCTACTGCCCAACGAAGGACCTTGTGGCCGAACTCGCCGAACTGCTTAGTTGCCCATCCTATACGGCCGATTCCGGTACGGCGGAGGAGAAGTGGGCGATCTTGGAGCGATGGCTGGCAGCTATCGACTCGCCCGTCATCGTGGCGACATCAGCGCTAGGCCCCGGCTTCGACTATCCATACATCAGATATGTTATACACATCGGTGCCCCAGAGCTCCTCACAGACTTCTCGCAGGAGTCAGGCAGAGCAGGCCGGGATGGGAAAAGGGCCGAGTCGATCGTCCTACTTAGCGCGGCCTGGCAGCCACAGCTAGATCGACGTCCAGGGCCGGACGAGGAGGCGATGCAGCTGTATCTCACACAGCGTTACTGCTCACGGGGCATTCTCAGTCAGTTCCTCGACGCACGGCCGGACTGGCGATGGTGTATGGAGGGCGAGGAGCTCTGTGACGTCTGTCCGGAATACCACGCCCAACGCCGGCCACCTACCCTAGACTTTCGCCTACCCCCGCCAGCCATCGAGACTGTGGACCAGGGTAGCGGGGACAAAGATCAGGCCGGCGATGATGCTGCTGTTGAGATAATGACCTTTACTGGGCCTGCTGAGGTGCTTCGCCAGGATGCAGTATGTGACAGAGAACTAAGCCAATACGAGAAAGATCTGGAGACGATGAAGGGCTGTTGCCTCTACTGCCGGGTAGAGGGCAAACCATTTGAGCATTCTGCCACTACCTGCGCACGTCGCCACGACTGGATCAGAGCAAAGACCAAAGCACTTCGCGAGTGTCAGGGTAAAAATAAAGAATGGATGGATAGATTTGCCGTATGCTGGAAGTGCTATCAGCCACAAGAGATATGTCGAGCTGCAGACCCGGAGTACGAGGAGGTAACAGCATGTCAATTCCCAGATATGGTTATACCATTATGCTTCGGAGCGTTTAGTCGCCCAGGACGCACTCAATGGTTCTTAAAGCATTTTAACCAGTCCTTCAAGACATGCCACGAGTATATGTTATGGCTTGGCAAGAGTGCGTTATTAGGGGGTAGTCGGTGTGTGAATGCCAACTGTGTAGCTTCTCTCTTATTGGCGGAGTTTTAAGTAGGGTTATAAATATTTAATACTAAATTTTAAAGGATATAACTTAATCTAGTTATAAAATAATAAATACCTAACTGACTTAACCTATAACTTTACGGTATTTATATAGTTATTAGTTATCTTATTATATTATAATGGTTGCAGCCTGTAGCTAAGGAAATCAGGTCTAGGTTAGGCAGGAAATCGGGCTTTGACTGGGGCTTGGAAGATAAAAAAGAGATATTCTTCTTATAGAACTTGACTTTAGCATGTATGCACCTCTGGACTTGCATCGACGAGTTTTACCGTTAATTTATTACTTTGCCTCTATTTTTATGACTTTCTAAAGGATCAGCTACTTGTCTATTACATATTGAAACCCCTACCCTAATTAGACATAATTTGATATTGCAAATTGAAGTCCGGTTGGAAGAATTGAGGAACCGTGTCTTGTTTGTGTTCTTGTTCTGGTCACTATACCTTCAAAATATTAAGATAGTTCTGCATACATAACCTCAACCCTGATTAATCTACTGCACTTTAACCCTAGCCCTAACCCTAACCCTAAGGCAAAATCCGGATTTTTCTTTTGTCTGGGAAGTCAAGAGAGTTAGGGGTGTTAAGAAGAAGTAGTAAAAGGAGAAGGAAAAGCAGTGTTCTACTTTTGACCCTAACCCTAACCCAATATTGGGTTAGG
>JABEXW010000130.1:0-51573 GCA_013266185.1 Fusarium sarcochroum | reverse complement strand
AGGTCAGGTCAGGGTCAGGGTCAGGGTCAGGGCCAGGGTCAACTCCAGCTAAAGAAATCAAAGAACCAGACCAGACAAGAAAGAGGAAGGAAGAGGAGAAGAAAAAAAGAAAAGAAAAAAACTAGGGTTGACAAAGTGGGTTCCTAGAATAAGGCGGGCTTCCCATGCATTCTTCATGCTGTAACAGCCCGCTCTGAACATACAGGGGTTTTGCATTCACTTTTTAGTGATACATACTTGTGCTGGGACCTACCCTTTGTTGTACGGTCCTCAGGGCTGCTTGCTTCAGCGCATCTTCGCGCTTGAGGAAATGTAATCAATGTACTGACATGTCGCCAGCCTGACCGGTCATCTCACTGACATTGGATCATATGAATGTGTGTACTGTATGTTCGGCTATGACCATCATAGTATAGCGTAACACGAAAAAAGCAAGAGGTCCTTGTTGCAATTGACCAACTGGCATCAAGAGCCTGTGCTTGATTAGAATAGTAAAAAGAGGCTGTTGGCAACCTCTCGGCGAACAGTAGTTCCAACTGAGTAGCGCCATCTGACGCTCCGGGTACCGTACCTTCGGTATGGTAGGTTCCCCGTCGGCTCCGACTGAAACATGGAGGAGACAAAGAACATATACGCAGTACAGAGATATGAATGTATATTGACTACTACGTGTCAGGAACCTGGGGAAAGAACAGCAAACGGTATAGGGGCGTCGACACTAATCACAATCAATAAGAGATGTCCATCTAGCCTGCAGAGGAGTGAGTAATCTTCATATGACAGTCCGAACGACGATTGGTCATCATGATAGCCATGTCATCCTCACCATGAGCATGGCTTAGACCAAACAGAAGGATTCCTTTGTGATTCATATATCCAAAGCAATCAATCTCAATCAATCATAAAAAACCGTAGGGTTATACCGGTAAACCCATCGGCCAAGGAGCTGGACTCAGAGGTACGATAATTGCAGTATACCCGCTTCCAGCAACTTGCATGTCTGGTGTTGACGCTGGGACCCTCGTAGCTCATGTGCACTATCGTCGCATTCGGGGCTACATACATGCACTAAAGCACTGTACGTAGCGCGTTAGGGCATCAGACTTGTTGAGGGTTCACAGACTGAAACCATTCGACTTCTTTGAGCTTCGCGGAATGCCTGCATCATCATTTGCTGATCTGCAAGCGGTCTGCAAACCGCAGCACCTCCGCACTTTGCTACAGTACTGATCGACTGGTGCACAACAACAGCCCGCACGGCATCGGGAACGAGGCACGACTGATTGACAGTAAAACGGTGGTTTTGGGGCGTTGTATGACGATTGAACCCGGGCTCAATTCTCCATTTTTCGGACGGTGCTCGAATCATCATTTCTGGAATATGTTTTCCATGCTGCAACAATCCGTACGGATTGCCCCGGTGGCTTGCCCGCCACGAGCGTACCCTGTGCAACCACGAGAGGCAGGTGTCGCCTGGGTCGACGCCTCATTGCAAATCGCATCGAGTGAAAGCATCCAAGCCAGCGCCAAAGACCTTAGCCGATCCTTCAGTTCTGTGTGGGCGATACTGCTCTCTAGCAGATAGACGCCTAAGAGGAATGCTCGCTTGCATCAAGGTCGTCGCTGTGCCTTTAGGCGAAGTAAGCTTGTGCTACAGTACATAGGTTCCCTTTGATGAGAAACCAAGCGCCGGGCTGGTGCATGCATGGCATGAACAGGGACGTCAGCCACCCAAAACTTGGTGGATGTATGGGCTGCCAGTGTTACAGCCTTGGGGTAAAGAATCATAAACCAACCACGGCCAAGCGTGTAAGTCGGCGAATAAAGGGGAAATGCTGTGCTGTACCTATCATCGTCTCTCTCATTGTCCATTCCATCTCAGCAGCTGGGTAATCTTCCCTCACATGGTCAACCAGACAGTGGCTGCTGAGCCGCGGGCGTGTGCATGTCTCACCACACACAGTCAGTCAGTTCTCAACCGCCCCCTTGAGTGCGCGTGGCTCCAGGGATTCCATCCACCGTGCTAAGCTGCATTCGGCCGGCAAACCTCCCTGTAGCCATGCTCAGTGCCTCCATCCACCGCATCACGTTGCTGCCATGCGATCAAAGCGCCCGAGTTCCTGTGTATGCAACCATGCCGCGGCTGGGCGTGTCTGCCCCTTACACTGCCCCACGCGGTGTGTTCTCCTCTGGCAGCTTCCAAATTACGCCGGAGCATGCAGCCGAAGCAATGCCAGAGTTCTGCCATCTTGGTGTGCACAATATAAACTCTCCAGAACCTGGTTACAATTCATTGGCTCTCTGCTACACTGGCACATCGTCTGCAGAAGATGTGGCTGAGTCTCTGGGCCAATCTCCATGGCATCTCCGGGAGAGTGACAGGGTTTGGTGTCTAGGTTTTTGGTGAATCAACCGTGGGATGCTGATGCTTGTCCGTCCCTCCAGGGGCAGTTACCTTAGGTAGACCGTAGAAAGTTAACGCTGAAACACAAGATTTGAAACGGCTGGAGTTGTCCGAATGCACCAAAAGCCAAGTCCGTCTTGATGCATGGACATGGCCTGTCTGCGTCCCCATGACTGATAGCATGTTTGCTTGCTTCATTTGCCATTGCTGAACCAACCATGTCATGCTCATACCTGTTGGCCCGTTTCCCTGACTCTCGGGATTCTGTAGTTTTGCGCCTCACGGGTTTAGCATTTGAGGCACTCGCAAAGGGGGGTCGCTTTTGGGTAAAGCCAAATCACCACCAGTGGTCGTAGATCGTGGGTAACGAACGCCATAGATCGCTCTGACCTCGTTCCGGCCTCAGCAACGATTGGTGTGTGTCGGAGATTGATATAATTAGAGCGCTGCTGAAGCTCGCTAGTCTGCCATCGCGCTTCTCCAAGGCTGGTCCATTTCGAAGCCTTCTATTGGTATGTGTTAAGAGGCTGTCAGAAGGATTACGGTGTACGTAGCAATCAGCCTTTGACTGTTGCTCCAGATTACCCCAACACTAATGCTGGTTCAACGGGCAGATATGCCAGCCGCATCTCATAGAACCTGGAAAGCCTGTCAGTATCTAAATTGTCCATCTCGGCTCTGTTCTCACGTCACGCTCGGCTCACTGCCCCAGCTTAAAAGAGCGCCAGTGGCTCTGCCGATGCGAAATTGCAATTCACGCCGTTGCAGCCTCCTGTGCTCTGTGCTGACTTTTCTAGAAGCTTTCTGGAATCCTTTCCGTGACAGGGACCGGGGTTTATAGATCCTGACTGGCCGAGCAATTCCGCTCGACTCAAAACTCCGTCCAGGGGCCAAGCAATCGTAACCAGCGTTTATGACTTTATGGAGAACAACTCGACGGACCTGCCGTTCGATCACCTGATCTCTTAGGTAGCGACGTAACCTCAAGAATGGGATGTCCGTAATCTTGAGCCCAGCTATACGTGTAGTGTGTGCTGGATGGAGGTGAAGGAATCAATGCCTAAGTTTCAGTAGGGGGAGGCGATCGACAAGGGGCACAAGACCCTTGCTCAGGGAAGGAGCAAACCACTCACAGCGTCTAAGAGAAGGAACGCCACAACACCACCAATTCACAGCCGTGGCATCCGATTATGCATTTTAAGGGGGTAATAATCATTGATTGACATTAGCATCGCCTAATTCTGCCCTTCTGCTTCGTGCTATAGGTATGTCTTCCTAACAGTCATACAACGCTTCCTCTTAGGACGTCACTTATCCAAACCTGACACGGGGCCCTGGCTAGCGTCACGGCTATCGTTAACCGTGCCTATCTATCCAGTTGCAGAAGCTGTAGACTAAATATTAGTGGCTACCCTGAATGGTGAAGATAGACGAGTAAGGATGTCATCAGCTGCCAGTTGAAGTCAACATAACTACCGTACCCTAATGAGACCAAACCATAAACATTCTATCAGTTGACGTCAATCAAGTTGGCGATGGTAACGATAACTACTATGTTGGTACTATAATAAGCCAAGTCAGCTTCGTCTAACATATTCTGGTCTTGTCCATGACAAGAAGGCGATGGCTGTCACGCAAGATGTATTTCGAAGCTTTCTAACAGTACACAAAGGGAACAATTGCTCCAAACCTTGGCCTAGGCAACAATGTAAGCGAGTCAGCAGCAGCTGTCAACATGGAAATAACCGGGTTTTGTGACCTGTCTGACAGGAAGCCATTCTCACAAATGCCCATCCTTACACCGCAACAGAAAGGACTGGGGAAACTGACCAATCCGGCATAGAATCCCAAGTCTAAAAGTCACCTGAGAATCTCGCCAAAGACCAATCCACATTCTGGTTCGTTCATTAAGGTAGGCGGGAATTAACTGGATGCTTCTGGGTTGAAGTGTTGATCAGGGCCATTCCTAAGGTATGACTGGTCATCTTTTCCACCATGCCGGCATTCCCACGTGGCTCCATGACTGAGCTCCTCGTGCCGTACAAGGAATCCGCTGCACGTAAAACTGACATAATGCGCTGGAGTTTAGGTATGTATACGAATGAATGTCTGGCCCCTCCCTCGCTTCGAAACAAAGTATTTTTCTACGACCACTTAACTCCACTTTGTTGTTTACATGATCTGATCAAGTGCCTACTGTACTTTTAGTATCCTAGAGTTGTCTAGTGTCTTAGATACCTGTGCGAGTATATGTGTTGACCCTTAATAATATCTGACGTATTCACGTACAATTCCCGTTCTCACGCTGACCCTTTTTGGGCCAGTGATCTACATCGTGTAAGTCCAATGCCGGAGCATAAATAATTGAGTGGCGGTTTGTGACGAATTTGCAGATCCCTGGTCGAAGGAGCATTGCAACTCAATAACGTCTGGGCTTTGAGCCTGGGATCTAGCATCAAAAGAAGACATAAACAGCGACGGGAGGGTGTGAGGTTAGTAGCATAACCCAGCCTGCCGGCCTCCTTCGCACTTGGCGGGGTCCGCCACGTGGGTTTACAAGAAGCCACGCGTTTGCGACAATTGAGCAGTGGAGTCGCTTAGACAGCTTTTTTCCCTCACTGCTACCTACGTATCATGTTCTAGGCCAGCCGTGGACTCAGATCAGCCCAACAATCCCGGAAAGCTGTCACGGCAGTTCAAGTAAGTAACCCAAGGTAGGTAATTCATACCGATACTAGTCACCGCTCAATCCGAACGTCATTGCCGAGTCGCAAGCTTTTTCGCATTTTTTTGCCCCTACGCTTCGTATACTGCGAAGGATCTGCCTCGGAGAAGTCATTTGTGCTACGCCGCGGTCCACCATAACTCTCTTTCTAAGGCTCAGGTTGACTTCTCGTTGGTTAGCCCTACCTGAGAAGGGCTGATTCTATTGTATGGAACGATTGGTTGTTGAAAGGATGCCCATGCCGCCATGTGGCCGACGTGCATGAAGGTGGTTCCAAGTTGGGACGATTTTACTTGACCTTCAGACTAACAGCCTTGTTGTTTGCTTGTTATCTCGAATCGAGAGCTAGAGGCAATAGTCTAACGCCCTTCAACTCCAATTTGCGTCCGGAATAACCGTTGAGGTGATAATGATGATGATGAAAGTTTTGCTGTCTGGCGTATTCAATAGCTACCTAGAGCTTTGCAAGTACTTGGTAGACTTCGGAGTAAACCCGGAATTGTAACAAGCACCCCATTCCGACCGACAAGACATTGAGGCCTCTAGTCGAGTCACGAAACTCGTGTATCATAAGCCATGTTTCGACAGGATGCTGTGCCTGTCCCAGCATTTGCAAAAGCAAATATGCAGGGTTTTCGTAACAATCTGATTCGATCCCCTGTTCATGATGCTGCCTGCCACGCGAGGTACAAAGTACTTCGCCATGTGTCTTGCCATGTGCCAGAAAACCCACGAGGCAGAACGATCACGGAACAGATCCGTCTAACCTTTCCGGGATGACGATATCCACAATATCCTGCACAGCATCTTGCCAGAGCATCAACACAGACCAACCTGTACCTCACAGAGCTGTAACTCTTACGAGTCAAATGGGGAGCTTTGACCGGAAAGTTTGAGCTACAGCCGACCTACCTCGGTCTGCAGCTACCCGATGATGCTTTCTGGCAGCTCTATGGTCACGTGCCCACAGAGAGCTACCACGTATACGATTCATGCCCTCCAGCCCTACCATATCCTAGCATGCAGACAGAACCAACGGTCTTGTACGATCGCCAGCTACCCGACTAACTAACACTTACCGAGGCACCTTGCCGTGAAATTAAGTAGAGCGGCACTGGAAGCGAAAGAGAAAAAAGTCGGCTTAATACGAGGTCCCTTCATAGCGGCATTGATTCGTACGGTTTCACACGGCGAAACCCGAGCTCCAGTATAAACGTAACTGTATATTATCCTACTTGAGCCGAGAGCAAAAGTGAACCAGGACAGGCCACAGAGGCAAGAACTTCTTCTAGTCGGTGATATTATTGCCATGGTTAGCGTCGCTCAACTGAATCAAGACGCTACTAGCGGCGATCTGATCTACGGGAACGAGAGAATTTGGGCTTGATCCCAGATATTGATTGCGTCTTGAGCCAGAATAGCATATTCACATATGTATACGGATATGCGTATGCAGGCATGTTCCAGGTAAGGCGCTAGAGCTTCAGTCACTATACCCAGGCATTGGGTTGACCTGCAGCAACACCCCCTATTTCTCGTGGGCTGAAATCCGTGCTCACCCTCTTTGAGGTCCTCTCCACCAAGTCCACCCGCTGTGGGAAACCATCGTGCGATTCTAAAATTCCACTCACTTGACGGCGCTTTATGCCGTCGGCCACCAAGTGGACATAGCTTTAGCTTTGTTTCTTTGGGAGGATTCGACACTATACACTATGCATAGTGGACATAGTTACAGAACATCCCACGATATACTAAAGGGGTTTGCGGAGCAAGTTCCGCAGTTCAGACTCTGTTCCGAAAGGAAATACAATCCCGCGTTGCCTCCCTCCTAGCTCCAGGATAGCTCTTATCTGCGACCTAAAACATAATCTAGCCTACTACTGCCGGGATCTTCATAGTTGACCACCCGCCGAGACTCGAGTCAAGTCAATTCACAGACGGCTCTCATTAGCCTGCCTACCCCATGCATAACTAGCTCGCAAACATTTGTGATGAATCAACGATCATCTCTCTGTACGTAGTAATCTATCACGCCTGTCATACGGATATATCTTGGAGCTAAAGAAACACACGAGTCGTGTTTATCTCTAGACCTCATTTCTCCCCAGACTTGTCAGTCAGCTGCGTGTGGGGAAGATCCAAGATACTGGTAAAATTGAGCTGAAGACGTCAGATCAAGACTATCCCCAAGCTCGTACCGATCTAGACATCAGAGCCAAGAGATTGACCATAGGGTGTGATGTGGTGTGGTGCAGATCAAGGACAGGCCGACGTCGTTCTGCATATACCGGTAAACCTGACACTGACACAGACCAGTCGCTGTCAGTCAACATGCTCGGACGTATTCTCCTGTGCGTGCACCACTTTGTTGGTCTGCCTGTCCATGTCAGCTGCAACTGAGTCTAGCCGCTTGTCCCAGGATACATAGCTTTACTTGACACAGCCTTAAAAGCTCATGTGGGTTCAAGAATGAGTATGAAGAGCAACAGCCAGTCGTTGAGCTATACACAGACGCACGGAGACGCGCGCGATGATATATCTCAGTGTAATCGTATTTCGAAACATAGCTATTCAGTCGTGTGCCGTAGAGTACTTTTGCTGTAAATGGTGCAGTTCAGAGGCGGAGTTGTTTCCGGAATATTCTTATCCCTTCGTGTGAATAGAGTTCAACTTCGCGGAACCGGAGAGCGTTGGGATGTATGTCGTCGACGCACGCCACAGTAAAATGTCTGACTTCAGAATGAAATAACCCAAGTACTGTACTAAATGCCACTGTGTTGACGACACCCTTTGCAAATATAATATATCAATTGACTTCTGTTGAAAATTCTCTATACCTCCCGCCACATCGTACAGCCAGACTAGTTAAATATGTCTACATACCAAGAACCGTTCAAACGCCATCGCTTTTAATACCCCGAGCCTCGCCACTTCGCAGGCTGTTTAGTACAGGGGGGATCCCCCCTTCCATGATATCCCTTATGAAGCAATCCGACCCAAGTGAGCATCCTGTTCCGATAATACTTCTTGTATACAATTTTCTGAGCCCTTCAACTATATCGAAGAAGGAGCCCTGTCCTTCTTCCAGCCCCTATATCGCATGTTCTCCTCAACAGCCCTCCAGATTTGCTCCACGATTTCCTTGTCGCGGAAGCGCGAGGCATCATGGCCCTCTCCACGCCATCGGTCAATACCAGTAGATAGAACGCGGTGACCCCAGTTACGGATGTTATCCGGAGCCGTTTCACCTCGCCAGCCGACGAAGATGCCAAGAACGTGCTTAAAGAGCTCGTTGGGATCGCTCCACTTGTAGTTCTTGAACTGCCAAGTCTGACCTGTGGTAAGGACTGCTACGATGCGGTTCCAGTACTCGGGCTTGAACGCTTCCGAGCCTTCAACAAGGATGAACCGCATCGGACGGTTGGGATCAATGGACGGAATGGTGCGTTGCACGTGGAGCATGGTGGCTGAAGAACCGCCTGCGTCGGTGGGCACGAACTTGCCATCCTCCAGGAACGATCGCGCGTTGGACAGGCGAAGCAGGGACGACGCCGAGGGAGATAAGAGAATAATAGGGTCTGGTCGTCGTGTGGGAGCCTTTTGGTTGAGTGCGAGAGACGGGTTGGTGGGAATGCTGGAGCTTGATTGGGACTTTTTCTGGATGAAGGGCGCAGCAAGTTTGCGCACATGGGAAAAATCCTGGGAATGTTAGTTGAAGCTCCAGCGCGATTTTAGAAATATAGGAGACATACCGTAGGTTTGATACCCCTTAGAACCGTGTTTCGGTCGCCCATCCGTCGCTCGCCATTGTAGATACCCGCCAATCTCGGGTCCATCGTACCACGACCTGATCGCGCCTGTGCAGCCGAAGACACAGCGCCTGTCTTTGCCGTTGTCGTCGCGCCAGCAGCCGCAGCATCCTTGTCACTCGCCAGAGGCTTGATATACTCGCTCTCCTCGCTGGCGCCCTCAAGCCAGGTAATCAAATCCAACCGCTCGATGAAACCCAGGTTCTGGACCTTACCCGAGGCGCCGCGAGCAGCCAGCTCGTCGTTAAGCTTTGTCGCCGAAGCATTGTATTCGGGGATGGCGACCTCGCGGTTCAGCCACGCAAAGTAGATACTGCGCAGGTCGACGGGCTTGTCGTGCGACACAAAGCGCGTCGGGCTATCGATGGGGACAGCGACATCTTGGTTGGTGAAGCGCAGATGCGTCGCCTCTGAGAGAGGCACTTCGGGAGCGGAAGCATCGGCTGATGCACTGGGGATGAAGGGCGCGCTGGAGGAGATGGATTGGCGAAGGAGGACGAGGCCGTCGAGGTCGGCGGCAGACGCCATGATGAAGGTGGTTGCGCTGGAGCGTGAGGCGCAGTTGAAAAGGTCTGTATGAGACGTATAGGTTGATTAGAGGACACCAATTGGAGAATGATATGTTCCAGTGGTTATCGGATCGTTGGTGGTGGAGCTTTGATGAGTGAAGATGAAAGGCTGAGGCTGAGGCTAGGATTTTTGGCAAGCTCAGCTACTGTCCAACTTAGCTTTCGCAGTCCTGCGCTGTCATTGGTCCAGGCATTATGTAGCCAATCAGAGGCCTATGCACTCACTCTCAACTTTGGCCTCAACCTGACAGCACTATCGGTACATCCCCTGCTCCCCTTTTTCTCCCTGGGGGTGGCGGATCAATGCGATTGGATGCTTCGGATTTGTGTAGTCTGCACCGAAAGCACCTCCATGTTGACGATGGTGGTGGGTGATGTTGATCCGTTATAACCGCTATAACCGTCTTCACCTCAGCCCTAGGGTAAGTACCTTTAGCATCATTGGCCAAGACGACTTTCAAATAGGTAGGTAACCTTCGCGTCGGTGCTGCAAGTGATTGATTCAGATAATGGGAGTCGGAGCAGGCTTTGGTGCGCGATCACGATGCATTTGTTTTCCCTGATTTGTCAGTTGATTTGTTCTTTTTGTTAGGTATAACCTTGTTCAACTGCCGGCAACCACAACACCATGCGATTAGGATTTCAAAAACACGTGCATACTGTCTTGCATACCGGATACGTCATATAGCTTTCAGCAACACTTGTGCGAAGCTTAACTAAATCAACAAAATATATCCCCAGCAGTTGTATATAAGCACCAGGGATCCTCTTGGGGACCCGATATTACATGGTCTCCAAGACTACATTCTTCATCATCAACTCCCTTCCTTCAAACCCGGAGAGTGTTGATCCAGGGACTACAGCAATTAGCCATGCCCGGATATCTTACATAAATCCCCCACGTCGAGTTCACTCACAAGTACCGATACTTGCCATCGACTAACCCCATATTCTAGAAGCCGTCGCCCGCTCGTGGCTCCTAATCCCCATCCAGTCATACGCCCAGCAGTTTGGCGCCACGGCCACGCTTCACCCCCCATCCATCACCAAAGAGCACAGCCAGGAGAATCGCGAGGCGATGACATAGAAACTCCATGGAAGCCGAGCACGTGCGGGCGGGCTGTGATCCCTTACCCGGGAGACGCATTAGCCTCCTCAACGGCGCCGAACAAGTTTGCGTAGATCACCCACCTGCTTGGTCTTGGGCACCAAAAACACTGGTGACTACTAGCCAGCTGAGTAATATCCGACTCAGACACGCCGGGTTTCCAGATGCAGTAAGAGTCTGAGAAAGGGGGCTGCATCGCTTTCTTCCTCCTGCTCTCATGAGTAAATTACAGATGCCCCGGAACCCGCCGCTCCGTCCTGTAGCGCGTGGCAAAGGCATGCAGAAACTGCAAAGCGCTGCCACGATGAAACAAGTTAGGTGTTCATACCCCGGATATTAAATGGAGATAGTGTGATCTTCACTCATAAAAACCTTATTGCTATGATTACACACAATTCTGTACTCTTGCTGTATGTACGTCTAGCCACACTCCCCTATTTGACTTCCCCAAAGACCAGTCCCAAATGATATAATTCCGCTGCCATTCCGTGTAAGGACTCCGTCAACGCCAATCAAGCCCATCCTCCAATGGATCCGTAGTGCCCAAATACATCTATATGCCAAAGACGAGCTTCATACGCTCATACGTGAAGAAAGCGACCGCCGCCATGGGAAACACTTTGACGTATCCGATGGACAAGCCGACAAAGAAGCCTGGAATGCCTCTCTCTCGAAAGATCATACCAGCAGTCTCTCCTATTCGAAGTCGGCGGCCGTCACCAACAGCTCCGCCAACTTGCATCCGCCTTCGAATCACTTCGAGAGGGTAAGATGCCGTCTGGGAGATCAAGCCAGCGATACCACCAGCAGTAAGCTCTGCCCACGACCGCAGAGGCGCTGGCTTTCCTTCAGGATGATTCTTCTTCTTTGGTAGTGTTGTATGTTTTGCCCAGGACGGTGATCGCAGAAAATCACCAACGGTGTCGTGAGTTAAGAAGGACATGCCCGCATATGGGAGCATGCCCATGACAGTAGGAGCAAATCCTCGGTAGAAGTTGACTAATCCTGTCCGTGGAGCAATGGCCTCGACTGTCGCCGCAGTTGCATCTGCAGCGGCTGATACACTTGCAGGAGCACTGGGTAGCCGGGCCGCCGCAGATTTCTGCACAGGCTGCTCGTTGTAGATCTGACGACATATCGATGATAAGGAAGAATGGCCCTCGCGCTTAGTCTCGAAAGCCAGTCGTACTCGGATAACCTCCAAAGGGTATGTGAAGAAGACGGATGTAACACCCGCCAAACTTCCGCTGAGCAATCTCCTCATTGGTGTCTCGTGTAACTTATCGGGGATCATAATGGCTCGTATTTGTTCGTATGCGAGAAATTTGATACCGGCGTAGGGGAAGATTCGTAGAAGAGTCGCAGAGTGTCCACGGTAGAGTCCCATGAGACCTTCATATCGGTGGATATCCTTCATAGCGGTTGCGACACCAAACCAGGATCCTGTGTATTTTGCGAACCGAGGATTGCTGGCCTGGAATAGGATCTTGACTCGATCTAGAGGCGCAACGACAGTTTTTCCCTAATTCAAACAGTCAGTCAACGTTGAACAAAGTTTCGTCATGGAAGTTGAACTTACAGCGCAACCGGCTAAACCGCCTGCAACTCCAGATTTCCATATGTATTCCCAGCTCTTCATTTGCGCTTTCGGTGTTACCGCCTCATGATCCGTAGGGCACACAGAGGGCTCCTTTGGCGACTTGCTGAGGGCCTGAACAGAGCCATGGCTCTGAATATTGCTGTTTCGCGCAGCCTCGGCCATCGGGGAATGCTCAAGTTGAGCAGCGTCGGCGGAGGACATTGCCCCAAGACGAGCAGCACGTGGCTGACTTTGGTGAACGGATTCGGGGCCTACGGACACGACATTCCGCGGCAGAGTCGAACTCGGATCGATATTCGAAGCCAACGTGACAGATATTTCGGGTTTCAAGAGTTAGAGAAGAGAAGTTTTGCGGAGGGGGAACCAAGTTCGGATATGGGAGGATTTTGAAGATGCGCAGCGGCAGAATTTCCCGGCTGTCAGCGGCGGCTTGAACGTCATTAAACCGACGCTCAGTGGCCGACAGGACCGACTGCGGGTTCCCCCACAAGTTGGCGAGGCAGATGGTCACGCAGCGGAACAAGATCTCCCCAAGCCCCCGGAGCCCCCAGAAACAAAAGTAATTTAGTCTACAGGGGTTCAGGACTTGTCATTTCAGTGGGTGAATTTGCTGATAATCCACTGGAACCGTTGAACTCTCAGCAAGTTCACAGGCACAACAGGCACAACGGTTCCGGTGATCAATAACCGAGCCGAGGTTTGCCGATTATCGCCGCGAATCTTTATTGTTCAACCGCGGGTCAACAGAGTGGAAGAATTGTCATCCGGGAGTCAGATTTGGGTGCCATGGACAGCCACCGACCCTCATCAGTCCTCTTTGAGAGTCCAGACAAGAGTCTTATTGTTATCGATATCCCCACGTCTTTAGAAGAGAGCCAAGTCCTCCCATCTCAAATCCCCCGCCGCCGTATCGTCTCCATAGAACCCCCCGCAGCTCCGTATCCGACCCCGGAGCCCCGACATGGAGGAGACGATCATTCGGCATTTGCGTCTCCCGCTGCGAAGTTGGCTGAACTCATGACCACCGCAACAGTCAGCAGCGCCCTACAGGACCTTGCCAGCTCATACTCTTACACCGGACCCTTCCACCGGGACCGTCTCATTCAGCCGCAACAACCACCGTTGGTATCCGCTTTGCCGCCTTTGCTCCCAGATAAAGCCGAACCTTTACACGGTTCGATTGAGATCCTGCGTGATTTCTTTCACATGTCAGCTCCCAAGTTTGATCTCATCGTGTTAGATCCTCCATGGCCAAATCGATCTGCGAGGCGAAAGACGGACAAATATGCTACTGTCTACAATCTCGATGAGATGCGCGACCTCTTGCTACAAGTTCCTATAGCCTCTCATCTTGCACCCGACGGACTCGTCGCCGTCTGGATCACTAACAAACACAGTATTCACGACTTCTTGACCTCTCCCACAGGCCTGTTTTCTGCTTGGGGTCTCGAGTTTGTAACTGAGTGGACGTGGCTCAAGGTTGCTGCATCAGGCGAGCCGCTCTATGACATTGAGTCTACATGGAGGAAACCATGGGAAAAGCTCATTATAGCGAAGCGAAGCGGTAGCAAGACGCCAGGATCTCTCAAGCCCAAAGTTATAGTGGCAGTTCCTGATGTACACTCACGAAAGCCCAACCTTCGGGGTCTCTTTCAAGACGTCCTTGAAAAAGAATGCTTGGGGCTTGAGATTTTTGCTCGTAACTTGACTGCTGGTTGGTGGGGCTGGGGAGACGAAGTCATGCGCTTTCAGCAACCTGAACACTGGAGTGACATAGAATAGTGTGCCAGAAGATGTACGAGTTTTCAGCGTCTATATTTGCGCTCATAGTCTTAACCCGCCAACATGCATTGCCCATCCAAGACTAGTTACAATAATGTACAGTTATGATGTCCGCTTATCCTACAGAGGTTCCTCGTCCGCGTGGCTCCTCATGGAATTGCCGTCTCTTTCATTAGCAGTGTCCTGCAACCTCCATACCTCAAGTCGTAATTTGCCTTTCTAAACCGCTCGTCTAGGTCGAGTTCGTGACCTTCTTCTCGTTCTCCACGATCTTGTCCCATTTGGAGTCCAAGACCACATCGTTAGACCACTTCTCGTCGCCCGACGCCAATCTCTTGGCCAGATCTGCCAACTGCTGCCTGTCCTTGGATATGGGCTCCTTGCTCTTGAGGGGAATTTGGAATCGCTGTTTATGGATGTGCTCATCGTTGCGCTTCTCCATAAGGTCGTCACGCATCTTGAACAACTGGTTGCTCCATGGCGTCTTATCCTCGGGCAGTTCGGGCCACTGGAAAGGCTTGGCCAGCTCAACCGTCATGATCTTTAGGGGTTTAGGGCGGTACCACGAGCGCGAAAACGAGTTGCGTTGGGTTAGAGGCTGTTGCTTGACGTATGCCCGGACCGTTGTGACTTCGACATTGTAAAGATTCCAGAGATAGTCTCGAAGATCGAACTTTGTAAACCGTAGGGGAACTTGGAAAGTGGCCTCGTTTGGTGGGAGGTGCTCTTTTCGGAGGAAAGTGATGACATGGTTGGGCCTTGGAGAAGGATGTTAGCGATTGGCAGTGAAGAGAAGGTACAAAGATTACTCACAGGAAAACCTGCTTCTGTCCCAGCTTAAAGCCAGGCAATTGGCGAGCCACCGTCTTTGCTACCTCGGCCATGGTTGTCGCTGTACCCTTTGAAAGTTATCGCGACGGTTGATTTGGGACGTGAAGAATTTCGACAACTGGTATCTGATTGGTCTCGACGGCGAAAGTGAACTTCCGAGAGGGGTGCGAGAGCAGGCGATATGATAGGTGCACGCCCCGCATCTCAGTGGAAGATGGTGAATACCATTTCTTTTGATGAGTTATTGTTCACGAATAAAGTGAAATGAACACAAATATTCATTTACAAAGGCAATTATTTTAGTCAGGGATGAATACAATTGCTCGGAATTAATTACTTTCAGGCAGTATCGTGGCTTTGGAAGCAAGAGACATCGCGTGAACTCAGCTGTCTAACACTTACTCGCAGTGCACAACAACTCCTTCTCAGCAACACAAAGAAAGCTTTTCTTTCTTCCTTCAACACAAACCCAAAAAACCTAAACAAAGAGGCTCAAAAAGCGCACTCATGCTATCGAGTCACCCAAAATGCAAAAACAAGCTGATACAAAGGGCTCTTTGAGTCCGACGACTCGGCTTTCACAATGTGACGGAGCCGACGACGATAAAGACATTCATAAAATGTCGAGATCTCCAAGTTCTACTCGAGATGTTCAAATCAGCTTCCTATCAAACGAAGAAGATAGCACTTACTTTGACGACATGGAAGAAGAAATGAAGCAAGAAAAGCAACGATATCCCGGTGCCAGTGGCTGGGCTCCCGCCGAAGAGCGCCTCTTTGAGATCCTATTCATGCGACAGGATCTACCTATGCTTCCTACAACTTGGGATATCGACCTACGGGGAGTGCCTATCTCAGATGTAGTCTTCAAGACTTCAGAAGAGTTCCCTCCTATCATTTATGCGCACTCAAAGAACTTTCGGGGTAAGTTCACACCCATGTTGTGAGTGCATACTGACTGCTAACCTGGATATAGCAACTATGGCACTCACTCGCCTTATTGATCTCACCGCAAAGACCAGAACCACTGTTCAGAGTGGACTTCGAAACAAGGTGTCGCAGCTCATCAAGCGAGAGATCAACAAGTATCTAAACTGGGCGGCACAGGATGGCGACTATATGCATCTCCGCATCGTGCCCAACATCATGACTGAAGTTGTCAACACGACCATGCCTGAAGATGAAATTACAGAGTACATCCAGAATCGCATGAGATCACTCGCAAAGCTTCAACGCGAGTTTCTCCGAGAGGATAGAAACCCTCAGTTCTGGGATGTCATAAAGCCAAGCATCTTCACCTCTCCAATGATCAAATCTGAGCCAGGTGATGGGTCGCCGTCACCTGCGGCATGGCCAACACCTGACACAAGCCGAAGTGGCTCGCATGCCCGTGTTGAAGAGATTTCTACGACGACAAGCCATGGCGTAGCCGTCAAGATCGAACCTGGTCTCGAGAGTCCTCCTCGTCTCAGTATCTCAGCAGCGGAAGTTCACAAAACTACCACAGCCTCAAAGGCGTCATCCCCTCCGCGCTCGCCATCACCACCATCCTCACCCAGAGAGCCCCAAACCCCTTCCAGAGACACCTACCGTCGTCATCCTCCCGTGGTGTACGGCCTGTTCATTCTCAATACCTCAGTCCTCGTTCTCACGACCGACTCATCTAAAGGCCCCGACGCCTACGTCAGTTTCCATGTCCAGGTTGATTTCCAGGACGAGCACCAGGGTATCTGGAACGCCCTGACTATTGCTATTGCCGTGTGTCTGGCTCGCGATGAATTACGCACTCGTACTGGCGACTTTGAGGAGCTACCTTGCCTTGAGGAGAGCGACCCAGATGCTTGATTTTTGAAGAGATCCGAATAGTGATGATTGCAATGAGGTGAAGCGATCCACGAGTTTCATGTCTGTTGCTACTGGTCTTTATTGTATTTGCTTTGAACAAGTTCTGTCTTATACCCCTGAGTAGCGTCGAGCGTCGGCGTTTTGTTATCAATACCCCCTGCCTTTAGCCATATAGTAGTTCAATTTCAGTTTGCAAAGAGTATGATTATTTTCCGTCCCTGTGCACTGCCTCTGCTCGTTAATTTGACCATGAAAACCAACGTATTATTCAGGGACTCATTGTTGCAAGTCAATTGAGAGCTTCTATTCTTCATGCTCTCTATCTCTATCCATGTTTTGATATATCTGATCAGTCATTCCCTTCTATTTCCCAACGCCCAACAATGACGGCCGCCTAAAGCCCCAAACGTCTCTTTCTATCTGTACATAAATGGCCATTGCAATTCGTCTCATCAAGGCCGCCTCTCTATTGCGTTATACAGGGTGGGTGAAGCGGAGAGAAAACTTTTTTTGACCGCGCGTGAATAAATGTTTTTAAAATCATGTAGCATGTATGGTAACGACAAGGGCAAGATCAAGGTGTATGTGTGTATGTGTATGTGTAAGTGTGGAGATTTCTACATTTCATTCAGCTCGGAGGGCATCATAACCTCAAGCTGTCGAAGGAGTCGTTGGTACAGGAACAGCATGCAGCCGCTCTGGATAAAAGTCCATACGCCACGGGGTCCAACGCCGCGGAACCATCCCGCAACGCCTTCTGTGCGGTAGATTACTCGCAGGCCGGTGAAGACAGAGGAAGTATCCAGAGCGATGGCGCCAGGTTTGGGTCGATGGGTGCTTGGAGAAGAGGTGGAAATATGTCGGACTTGGGAAGTGGCATGATGGTCCTTAGTTGCGCGGGGCTCGTTAGGTGCGTTGACCTGGGTCTGCAGCCGTGTCTTGACGACGTCGAGGGGGCAGGTAATGACACCAGCAAGACCACCAGCCGCTGCACCGGTAAGGAGCTCGAGGGGTGCGCCGATATCGCGGCTCTGTTTGTACTTGCGGGCCCATGTGGTGAACTGTTCCCAGAACATGAATTGCAGCGCAGAGAAGGGCAAATCACGGTAGAGGGTGGCCTTGTAACCGTAGAACAAGGCGGGAGCGCCTTCGACGCGCACAATTGTTCGAGCAGCATCGATGGTACCGCGGTAGTTGTAGCCCGAGATGAAGTGGGGGTTGTTGTAGCGACCTTGAAGCTGGAGTCGTGTTTTTAGTACCTCTGAAGGGACATAGACAATAGAAGCGGCGAGATCTCCCAAGAAACCTATGAGTTTGTCAGTACACGTAATAGTCGGAACTTGGTGGGCTGCCGTACCTGCGGTAAGATAGGATACATGTTGTTGCACGCCGTGGTCGATCAAAAATCGCTTGCTCCATTCATATGTGCCGAAGAACATGACTGTTCCGGGAAATGAACCTCCGAGCGCAGGAATCCATCCGCCGTAGAGACCTCGTCTGATACCCTCTTGTCTCCATATCGTGTGGTAGGACTGTCCTAGCGATGTGTATTTTGAAGGAACATGAGGGTCGCCCTGTTGTCTTGTCTTGACAGTGTCAAGCGAGTGCATAAGCAGATCGCCGGTAGAGCCTCCGATACCACCTGCGATCATGGCCTGCCAGTGGGGGTTCCATGTTAGCGCAGTTCGACGTCGGAGTCGCTTGGTGGTGCAATCATAATATTCTGGTGATTAGAACGTACATGAAGATATGGCGGTCGCCCCTCGGCCTCGACATCTTGTCCTCCGGTCATCTTCTTCTGGTCGTTGGCGAGGCCGGCACTACTTCTGCTACTTTCCGAGCGGCGACCCGTCCAAGCAGCATGACGATGCTCGGGGGACGGCGCAAAGTCGCTCGCTGATGTTGTTGATCCTTCGTTCGTCGTCGGCGATTGGGCGAAGACGAGGTCAGAATCTTGTTGCTGAAGACCTAAGGGCATATCCGGGGTAAGGGAGTTGAGTCGGTTCGAATCGATTTCGAAGTCAATGGAGGGCACGCAACACAGCGAGGTGCAGCTGGTCACGGCCAAAGGCGGAACAGCCCGGAAGCAAAAAGGAAGAAAGAGGATCCCAAGAAAAGGAGCGAGATATTAATTAGAAAGGGATCGCTCTGTCGCGATGTTGCTTCGAGAGGAGCGGGCGGACGTCGCAGGGTCGCAAATAGAGATAAGAAAGTCTGGGCGATGTCGTTTTTGGATTGTCAAGAATTTTGATGACCAGGCTTGGTTGGCTTGGCCTGACCTGCCCGGGCTAAGGTAATCTCGAATTGCGGCTGCTTGCCGTAGTACGGTGAAGTGGACTTTGTTCAGTGACTTCCACGGCTTCTTAGTGGTTGATCAGGGGCTGACCTGGCTAACGCTCCGGGAATTACAGCGCAACCTCAACGTCGACGTCAACGTCCATGGCCTGAAAGATTTTCTGCAACCTTCCAAAGTTCCAATAGAATATTTCGTTATCTTATCTGTATGCCACCTTTAGCCGCTTCTCATTCAACGATGATCAGTGTCACTGAGATCATCGGTGAGATGGATTACTTGTTTAAAGACAAGGAAATCTGACGTAGTTGGTTATATTGTACAAAATTTCTTTCTTCTTATAACTTGGTTGAGTATAAGTCTATTTAAACATGTGTCTTGTTATGAGTTTTTGATACATATCCTTCATGAGTTACAGGCTACAGCCATCTCACTCCAACAATGGCCGCTGATGCTCCCGCCATGGAAGCGCTCCAAACTTTCGAAAAGGAAATACAATATGTGTCACTCGACCAGTGATTAGCTGCTTAGATATAGGCCCATACGTATTACTATCCAGACTCGACCCTGGCGGTCCATCTCCCTCCACCCATACGTGGCCCTGCGGCACTCGCACCGTCGATAGCGGATGAGGCGCCTTGGTCTTGATCAAGTCGTTCTCCAGCGCCACCACGCGCTTAACTGCGATTGTCTCGGGATGTAGCGGACTCCTTTTATAGCTTCCATGTTAACTCTCATCAATTGCTTCTCCCGGATTGTGAGGAAGGGTTGTCCCTACCGTAATGTCACCACCATTCCCCGCTCTATGTTCTCCTGAGGTGACCATTTCCAGTTGAGGATCACATCCCGCCGCAGAGTCGAGTCTTTTTCGTCGTTTATGAGAGGATACATAGATGCGCCGTCCACAAATGTCAATTCCGCCACGTGCAGGTTGAACATGGCGATGACGGGGATCCAGGTAGCGAAACCAAAAAGTCTCCATGCTGTAGACCTGACAAAGCTGGGCTGGCCGTTGCCTCTTAGGCGTGCCCATACTGAGCCGACAGCCATTGCGAATGCTCTGTATTATTGTTTGGAGTGAGTCTCGATAGTAGCCAACATTTCTCTGTGAGATAAACGTTGTAGTGTTGGACTATCGCTGATTGTGTTCGAAGAGTTGCATAGTCCATGTATAGAAATTCCGTACCCAACCGTCTAAGCTCTTCTAGGCTAGTTCCGTCAGCCCGCCAAACATCAGACAGGCAATTAAAAAACATGAGACTTCATAAGTCCAGCTCTTATGAAACGTCATGTTTTACAATGCATGTCACTTTTTAATGATTGCCAAGACCATGAACTTGAGTACTCTTTCATTCATCACGTCGCAAAACCAACGTCTCCAAGTAACCAATGATACTGTTCGTTAACAACGCCGTTTCAGACGCCACTTCCTACTAAAGGAATAACTACATGAAAGTCTGGACTTTTGTGATGCTTTTGCAATCCGGGTACATGCCTCCTTTCAGCTTCCCAGACGCCCTCTATTACACCCTTTTCCTTGTCCGACGACCTCGGGAGGTCATTTTGGGGATGGCTGCGGCAGTCCTGCCGACTCAGTCTGTCCCGGAGAGACTCCGTCTGGCCATGACCTAGATGGTCTCAGGGATGTTGTCGTCGCTGTCGCTCATACTCTCGTCACCGCTGACCTCGGCATTCTCACGCTCACGCTTCTCCATCAGCGCTTGCAGCTCGGCGTCATCGCTCTCAGTGACAGCCTTGGGCTCCATCTTGACCGTCAAGTGACCACTAGCGCCCTCGATGCTCTTTCGGATATCAACAATAGCCTCTTCCAAGCGAGTGATACCAACAGCCTTTTCCAAGCATGTGCTGGTGAGGACGTAGAGCGGGGGAGATACAAGCTTAACCTTGACCTGGGTGTCCTCGGTGTTGTTGGCCTCGGCTGTGCGCAGAGCAGTCTTGACGGCGTCGATACCCTCGTAGCCGAAGCAGGTAACCTCAATATCGGCTCGGACCTTGGTGGGCTGAGGTGTGAGTCGCTTGCTGATATAGGTCTTGAGCTCCTCGCTGACGACCTCGCTGGGGAAGGTGATGTCGTTCCAGACTTCAGGGTTACTTCTCAAAGTTAGCAAATGCGCTCTTACACACAGCATCAACCGACTGACGTGATGGAGAGCTTGAAAGCGTCGATGGCATGGCCATATCGCTTGTTCAAGGGCCAAGCGATGGTCTCGTAGAGGTTCTCGATAGGGACTTGGGTGTTCTTGGCGACATGTCGCATGACGGAGTGGACCATCTTGCCCTTGTTGTATCGCTCCTCGCACTTCACGATATCCTCGGGGGAGACTCGTCGTTTCGAAAGATCGATGTAACCTGCCCAGAAATCAATATCCATGCCCAATCTGCTCAACCTGATGGTAATGCTAACCCTTCTCTTTGTCCACACGGAGCACAACAACGACCTCGTTGCGGCCAACTCGAATGAGCTTCTGGATACTTCGGATACGTCGTCGCGAAAGCTCGGAAAGCAGAATCATGCCGTCGATGTTGTCGTACTCTAGAAGCTTAACGTAGGCACCCATCTCGGCGATCTGAAATCGGGTCAGAGTGAAGTTTCCGGACGGATCAGGCTGCTACTGACCTGCTTGACATTGACCATGACGAAGCTATCGATCTCCGGGTACTTCTCCTCGTAAAAACGGCAGTTTGTTAACGACATCTTGGCGGTATTTTCGAGGATTTAGAGGTTCGGTCGGGTTCTGGTGATGAGGTGGGGGGATTCGATCTCAGGTGCCGTCGCACGCACGCAAGTCGGGCTTCAAAAATGGCCGAAAAACTGTGTATAAAATGTTGTTTTCGTGGTGGTAATAATGACACGTAGCCGGTCGATTATCTCGTGATCAAGTCCTAAATCTTCACTTCAACGGTGGATGTAGAGGGGAAGAGTCATAATTTTGACATTTTGCATTGCACTTGATGATGGTGGGGTTGTGGCGGGGTGTGGCTCGTTGGTAGGCGGTACCTGAAAATTCCGGCAAAACACCGCCAGCTGGGGACGGGCCTGCCTATGGTTGCCATGATGGGAGCTCTACACGTGACTGAACCAAAGGTAAACAACTTCACCAACCTTTGTCGTCAAGAGCATACATAACCATGGCTCCTGGTAAGTTCTGCGCGAATGTCTCTGCGATTAACGCGCAATTGTTTGCTAATCAGATTTCAGCGACTCAATACGAACTCTCACCGGCTCCCACCGACGCGGTGTCGTCGATCGCGTTTGCGCCGTCCTCTGGAACCAAGCTCCTCGTATCATCATGGGACAAGAAGGTGTATTGTTACGATATCGCAGGTGGAGCGGGTGAAGCGACCCTCGTCAACACGTATGAGCATCGAGCGCCGGTATTGGACGTCTGTTTCGGAGCAAGCGACAATGAAGCCTTTACCGCTGGTATGGACTGGGCTGTTAACAAGTTAGTGGATGCGACTGGAAACGCCTCTAAGGATGAAGCTGACCAGAGTGAATAGGGTTGACTTGGAGACTGGCGAGAAGACCCTGTTGAGCAAGCATGCTGCGCCAGTGCGATCTATAGCCTACAGCCCTACATTTTGTGAGTCACTTAATGCCCTTGTGTTTGACTCATACTGATATGAAACCAGCCATTCTCGTCTCGGCGTCCTGGGATTGCAGCTTGAACCTCCATAACCTCAGTGATCCTTCAAGCACCCCTATACGAATTGCCCTTCCTGGCAAGCCTCATGCTCTGGCTGCTAGTCCCACCAAGGTCGTAGTTGCCATGGCGGGCCGTGTTATTAACATCTATGACCTCAAGGCCATTGCTGATTTGTTCACAACCGGCTCATCTGACCTTCAGCCATGGCAGCAGCGTGAATCGTCCCTGCGATACCTCACACGTGCAGTTTCTTGTATGCCGAACGACGCCGGCTACGCTACTAGCAGTATTGAGGGCCGAGTTGCTGTCGAGTGGTTTGAAGATACGGCAGAGTCGCAAGCTCGAAAGTACGCCTTCAAGTGTCATCGCCAAGCAGCTCCAGATGGCGATGGAGACATTGTCTATCCTGTGAACGCTTTGGCCTTCCACCCTGTTCACGGAACATTTGCCTCTGGAGGTGGTGACGGAACCGCCGCTCTATGGGATGCTGAGGCAAAGCGACGACTAAAACAGTACCAGAAATTCCCCAACAGCGTTGCTGCACTTGCTTTCTCTAGTGACGGCAAGTATCTCGCTGTTGGCGTGTGCCCTGGCTTTGAGACTGGCCAGGACGATTACAACGGTGCCGGCCAGACGTCTGTATTGATTCGTGAGCTTGGAGAGAATGAAGCCAAGGGCAAGGGTGCTAAATAGACGGAGACGTGTATTGGAAGGCGGTGTCATCCTAAAAGGCGTTCTGGCGGTTGCGAGGTTCTCGATTATTTGTAATTGAAGGTACTATTCTCGATTTAAAGAGTGACATCAAGATACCCCTGTCATCAACTAGCATCAAACAAGATCGTGAACAGTTGGTTTGTTGGTCGTCCGTTGCACCCCATTGCAAGAGACTAATCAGGCCCAGCGTCTCTCTAATTTTGGTCGGTAGTTCCAAGAGATGGACTCCTGGAAACTTCCTCTCTGCCCTGTTTTGATTGCGTTTCCTCCCGTCCAGTCTGTCGCGACTGAGCAATCATTGGCTGAGGATATCCAAGTGAGGTTTCGCTTCTATCGAACCCATCACGGCACTGGTATTGGGGGCTGCTGGATGACGGGGCACGCGGCCAAGGAACAGGATTGGGGAGTTTATAATCTCGAATACGAACACCTTTCCGAATAGTGTACCGTCCCTTCGTCTCGATGATGCGAGGGGCTCCAGCAGGGAGAGGTGTTAGTTTCGTGACGATAAGAGACTCAGGTGTCTGTGTTGCTCTTTGCGAAGGAGTACCATGACGAACTTGCTCATTTCCACTACCTAGATTTCCTAGTTGATAATTAGTGTTGTTGTTTCGGAGTATTCGTACGCGCGTGTACCTGTAGGTATTCGATTGGCTTGAGATGTAGGATCTTTCAACAGATTGTCGGCGCTCTTTGCCTCTTCATTAGAACGTATCGACTCTACCCGCCTTCTTTTCACTTTTTGGCTTGTTCTCAGTGGTAGCTTCCATTCCCGGGCCTGATTGCTTTGGCCGCTGCTATTGTTCGAGGTCAAGAGCTGATCAACACCTGAATCGCTAGGTGGCGGTGTTTCTGGAATACTTTGTGGTGGTTAACCAACTTGTTCCAAGCACGAGTTTCGACGGAGGGATCATACAATTGGATACAAGCGAACTCGTCCAGGGTTGATTCCACGATCTCGACACCTATGCCCTCTTCCAGTTGTAATGAACAAGCTGTGTCGAAGGCATCAGCTCGGTCCAATGTCTCCGAGTCGAGTTTACTGGCTTTGCTACCAACGATTGGTGTACTTCGAGCCATGCCATTTTCGCTAAAGGTGACTTGTCGATGCATGGCGCTATAGGGTTGAGTCGAACAAGACAAATCGCCCAGGACTTGTTAGAATGACTGGAATAAATGCCAACATTGCAATGTAGAGCGTGTGAGCTCTTGTGGAAACCCCCATGGGTTTGTTGTGGTAACTGCAAGTGCGCCTCAGCACTTCATGGGAAGGAGCTACTCTGCCTCGGGCCGCCATTGACTCCAATCTTAGCACCCGATCTTCGCGGAAATAAGATGTTTCTGAGTTGACAACTGACTTAGTGTAAATGCAGGCCAGTATTCTGGCTATCTATATTACGTTGAAATATTAGTAGCCCTACGTTCCATAGCCTAAAGTGCTCGTTCACATGTGCAACGAATACAGATGTGCAGACGATATAGATACGATACACGAAGGAAGAGACCGTGCTGAGGGAATGACTTTATTTCCACTCTGCTTCTACTCAGTTCTCATCAAGAAAGCTCCCGGTTTCTGGACCCATGTGCTTCTGCTCTGATACGATGATATAGGTCCTTTTGGCTCACCAGACATAGGAAGGCTGCACTATAGCACCAACCCTTTCTCTCCAGTCAAACTCCGTCCAGTGAGGCCTAGGTCGTGCTGGTAGCCATCGCCAAAAATGTGCCTTGAGGCGGACACTCTACTCCCCTCGGGTAGCCGGCGAGATGGGCTAGAAGTACTTAGCAAACACTTTTCAATATCTGACCACAGTGGAACTCACCTTGGGCGACCGGACATGGTCAAATGTGCCACCCATCTGAAGTAGCCAAACATCTGGACCTCCAATCGACTGGCTTCCACGGTAAAGGAAGTCATTGGGGAAACCGGGGTCAAACTCAACGGCACCATCAATCTCTTGAACATCCTCCTGAGTGAGGTTCAGGGTGAGTGCCTGGATATTGGCCTTGAGATGATCCACCTTTCGACCACCGATGATCGGAAAGACATAAGATGTCTTGTGCATGACGTATGCCAGTGCAATGCTGGTGATGAGTGTGTTCTTACGATTAGCGATCGACTCCAGCACTTTACTGGTTTTGATCTCTTTCTCGCTTGCCTCCACCCTTCGTCCCTCCTGAGCTTGTCGCTGTTCTTCTGTCTTGAACTTTCCGCCACCGAGGGATCCCCAGGGGGCAATTCCCATACCCTCAGCTCGACACATGGGGATGATGTCTCGCTCAAAGTCGCGAGAGGCTGCAGACCAGCGACCCTGGTAAACAGAGAACTGGCGAAGTCCATGGTTGCGAGCGTATTCGTTCGCCTTGCTTTAAGGCTATTAGCGTCTATTCAAGTTTTTTGTGGCTGATGTATCTTACCTTACGATCCAAGCAGGAGTGTCACTGATGCCCAGATGCAGTACTTTGCCAGAAAGGACCAGCTGATTGAGGGACTGCATAAGCTCAGGGATGGTAGTGTTGCCATCATACCAGTGAACATAGAGCTACAACGCGGTTAGTGAGTTAGAAGTCAACCGATAGAAAAACCATACTAGATCAATGTAATCAGTCTGCAAGTTTCTGAGGCTGGAGTCGACAGAAGCCCTGAGACTCTTGGAACCGTTGCCTGTGAAATTGGCCATAATATTGGGAGCAGCCGGACCAGAGCGAAAGTTGGTGGTGTACTTGGTAGCAACGACTCGAGGCAAGAGTTAGTATTGTGGTAATGAATAGGTAATTGTGTTGGAACAAACCGATCTCGTCCCGGTTTCCACGTTTCTTCATCCATTCTCCCACCCATTTCTCGGTCTCTTGAAATTGGTAGTTGTTTGCGGAATCGATGAAGTTTCCTCCCTTCCTTAGTGTTAGTATTCCACTGATACATAATCTGGTTGATAATTTATACCTGTTCATAGTAAAAGTCCAAGATTGATTCCGAGGTGGATTGATCGCACTCTCCCATGTAATCTTTCCTAAGTCGACGTTAGAACAGAAAACGCAGCAAACCTTCGCTATATGTCTCACCAAGCGTTGCCAAAATTCATTGTGCCCAGACAAATGGGAGAAACCCATACAGAGGCAGTAGGCGACAGCAGGCGATAGCGGCCCAGAGGGCTTTTGGGAGGCGGGGCGAAAGGGAGAGCCATTGTTGTTGTTGTTGATGGTGATTAAGTTTGGAAGCAGGAGGAGAGAGATCAAATGTTTTGGGTATAGAAGGTAGGTAGTAGTCGTCACTGACGAGTGGCAGTGGTGATGGCAGTGGCAGTGGCCGCAGGAAAGTATACTTGATTGCAACCGACAATGAAAGTTAACAGATACAAGAGATCAATATCCAAATCATCATCTGGGGACAATCCTTCGATATATAGGTTTTCTAGATCATGGCAATGAAACGGTAACCTCCACCCAAGTGAAGTGGAACGGACCTTCTGAATCATGACGAAATCGTCGGATAGAGGAATCTGGGTGTCATGAACGATCCTCGGTTTCGCAATTATGGTCAAAGCAGCAAACTTTCTCTCGATTTCCAAGAGGCGTCCCCCTCATTTGCCGAGGGATCTCCAACCAGTATGTATTGACAGGTTCTCCTAAGCCGCAACAAGACAAGGTGCTCACCCAAGTTGTATCCAGAATTTGCGTCACAAAGGGCAATGCAACATGGTGGACCTTCTAAAAGGGTTTAGATCAAGGCCTTCCATGCCGTTGTTCAGCAATGGCAGACACTATCACTGAGTTAGACGATGGAGTTAACGGATTTTATATCATCAACAGGGTATGAGCTGCATTAGGTACCCAGTACACTTTTGGTAGATCTCTTGCTTCACAGCATTTATCATGCCACCTACGAGAAGGCTACAAGTTTTACTTGCAAGCTTAATGGTATGTGTCGAAATAGATGCACCCGAACGGTCCGACGAGAAAGACCGACTTTGACTGTTTGGCATCGGGATCTCGATGGTATGACTCCATGTCACGGGCTCAATGGAAAGTCATGCCAGCCGAAGATATACATAAGCTCTTCTTTAGGTAAGTATCGAAGTTTGGTACAAGCTTGAAGTATAGAATGAAAGATATCCATCCATGTTGAACCTGCACCGTCGATGAGATTGAGTGCTTACCTAAAATGGGCGACAGGCGGAGCAGAACGTGCCGCCCGGTCCAGGTTTTTCATTGGCCCGCACTCCCGGGGCGGGACACCCCTTCCAAGTACGTACCTTACTTTTCATTTTGAATCTCACTTGACCAAGAATCTATGAATCACACCACGCCAGTTATCGTGAGCGACATCTCGAGACGACGAATTGAACATTGACCAACGAATCTACAACCCCACGAAGTTGAACTCAGGTAGTACTGGTTCAAAGCAAGATGACGACCGCCTAAGATGGCGCCTCCAAGCCCCGCCCCGTCCAGGGCTGCCGTCAACGCTCTCCGAGGTGTTCTCCTCACAACATCCTGCTCCGTCATTCTCCTCGCCGAAGAACGCCGTCGACGACTCAATATTGCTCGAGCTGCCATCGACAATGCCAAGAAACTCCACACTGCGCGGGTGAACCAGAATTCGGCTGCATTGGCCGAAAGCTACAGCAGCCGACGAGAAGCCTTCCCAATTGAGATCGCCCACGATTTCTCTCGCAATACTCCCACCAACAACCCTTTACGCCGCCGTCGACGACGAATTGACTCGTTGGAAAATCAATTATCGCGCCCAAGAGAGATTGAGGCGCTGGATGCCTTTGACACAACACTGGGTCAAGATGGCGATTCAGCCAGCACACCTCAAGCGCGCCAGAAGAGATGGGACGAGTGGGACTCGGCTCGAAGGGAATTGTCAAGAATGTCTGAAACTACTTCGTTACCCCACAACGACCTCTTCTTAAGACTCCCCGCCGATATTGATCTACCAACTGCGCCATCACGAAGTCAGAAATCAAAGACCCGGGCATCGGACAGCAGGACTGGGCTTGAATCGAATACTGCAGAAGTGGTTGATCAAACTAAGCCCAGTGAGGACGCTCATGCCATCTCACCGGAAGCGAAAGAATTAACCCCATCCTTGCGATTACGTTCGGCCTTCCTCAATGGAGATGTTGAAGCGAACGTGCGTATTTCAGTCAACAAGACCTTGGTCGAACATTTGGATTCCTTGTCAGAACTGGACACTGTCCTGACGGAACTGGAGTCCTCAGACTTATCGCACGCTAGTCGTGTTGAGCAAGAGAGGAAAGCCGCCCAAATGCTCCAGAAGTTGGCTTTGATAGAGGCCGAAGAGCCCCAAGCGATTCTATCAAGAGGCATTCACCTGCTCCGGTCCACATCTGTCTCTCGGCAGTATAACACGATACCCCTCATCTTGGAAGCCGTCTATCCCGTTTGCAAAGATATTTGCCTCCTGGCTGTTCCCTTCCTTGACAGTCTTCTGCAAAACCGTGATACAGAGGGCGTTCAACATCTTCTGAGAAGATTTTCTCGGCTTGAGCCTGGCGCAACAGATGAGGCGCCATACAAAAACCGTAACGAATGGGTGACTCGGTTGCTAATGCATTACTGGAGGAAGACGAAGGACTTTGCCGAAGTCAAGCACATCTACGGCACACTCCAAGAAGGCGGGCTTTTCACTGACCGTGTATTTTCCATACCTAGTCAGTATGCTATCAGACGCAGGATCACGCTTATTGCTCTTGATGCCGGAGATGATGCGACTGCAGCTGCAGAGATGTCACAACTCTGTGCAATGAGACCCAAGGCCGCCAATCTTGACGTCAAACTTCGTGGGAGATTTGTTGTGAGAGACGCCGAGTTGGGGTATTGGAATAAGGTCTTGTCTGAGCTCGAGAACTTCAGGCCCAAAGCAAAGCAATCTCCTCAGTTTCAGAATGTCCTCTCCTGGCTCACAAAAATTTATTGCAAGAATCACGCAACCGCAGAGGTTGACATTTTTGTACGAGATCTTATCAAAACACACGGCATGACTCTGAACAAGCCTCTTGCTTTCTTTGTCATGGATAGGCATGGCCGAACCCGCGATCTCCAAGCACTGGTTGCGTGGCTGCAACTCTGCCAAGATGGCGGCCTGGAGATGGATCAGGTATTCTTCAATGAGATCGCCGACAAATGCTGCAAATACTGGAATCTATCGCGGATGGATGTGGTTCGTATGCTGAAGGACGCACAGAGTTCTATGCCTTGGCTACACGACCCCCTTCTGACCAGTTACTCAAACAATGGTGCCCTCAACGACTTCCACAAACGCCTGCCGGGAGAAACCGCAGACGGATATGGCATTGTATCGGCCCTCCCCGAGAGCCGAGGGGACTCGATCTCTATTTATGAACGGGCAGCTTTCAAGCATATGAATACCCTGGCACTTCGGAATGATTGGAGTCATGTCTACAGCGCATATCAGGAGGCGACTAAGAAGGGCCTTGGCGATTCGGCGCGATGTCTTCGACTTGCTGTCGTCGCCAATATTCATATGGAAGGTCCTCATTCATGCACGGCATCGGGTCTTATCAATGAAGCCCATGCTGGGGGACACGATATCAGTGGTGCCTTGGTGCCCATGTTGGTTGCACGACTTGAGGCTGGTGACCACGTGAGCGACCTGCTCCAGGAGAACCTCGGCAAGGGTCAACGTATTCACGACAGTGTTTACAACAAGGCCGCGCGTGTTCTGACACAAAAGGGCAACCCCGAGGCTGCAATTAGAGTGTGCGAGCTTGCCGCGCAACAGAATGGCATGGGTGAGCTAGCTTACAATAAGTTCAATTTTGCCAGCCTTGTCCACTCCTATACAGGTCAAGGACGTTATCGAGAATTACGATCACTTGTTGCATGCTTCAATTCCAAGTCGGAGTGGTGGCAAGGTAGCAAAGAATGCAAGGAATCGATCAAGTTGGCAATGAAGCACATAGCTGCGAGGGCAGCAAGAGACCACAGACGTGAGGGCATGCACAAGGAAGCACTGGTCTGTCTTGACGACGCTCTTCAACATATCAAGTCTCTGCGAGCGACGAACCGACAAGAGCGGGAGACTTTGACCAAAGAAGTTGTTGGTGTTTTCAAGACGGCTGAAGAGCCAATGGCATTTGAAGGGGGGTTCTTCCCAGATGCACAAACCGAGCGTCAGCCACCTAAAAATAAGAGGAATATGGACTGGGAGACTTCAACACGGAGAGAGCTAACATCTCAAGTCCTGAGCGAGGCAAGGCACCGAATTGTTGAAGATGATATATCTGCTCGAGACCAGAAGATGAGCGACTTCCGGACGGGTCGAAAAGAGAGGACGAAAAGAGAAAGGACGCCATCACCTGAGTCAAGCGAGCAGAAAGAAATATTTTTAGACAGACAAAGTTTAGCGGGAGCAATGTTTTGAGAGGATGTATACTTAGAACGCATATGCATTGGCATGGCATAGACTTCATTTGTCACAGAAGCTTATCTGAGTATATTGGCTTCTTGGCCACAGGCCTCAGACTACTAGGATATGAGTGTATCTACTACTATAGTACCATTTGTATAAAAGCAACAATACATCAAACAAGATAAAGTCACCTTTTCGTTTCAACTACCGGCCGGAGATGGGGCAATTGAACGGGTCTGGTTGATTGGCATATGATAATGGAAACATAAATCCATGGCATTTCGCATGTGATTCTGGATGTGATTTGAACGCCGTTGAGGATGACGGTGGGGGCAATTAGTATCCGATAGTGTCACATGCGTCGCCGTATTCGTGTAGCTTTTTCCCCGTCATCATGAGATTTATACAAAGGAGGTCATCAATCAGACACTGATTGGACACTAGCTTTTACCCAGACGCAGGAACATCAAATAAGCATCAGTCCAACCCTGAGAGTAGCATCCGAATACGTATAAATTAGTCTACCACCTCCTCCCGTCTTTCGAGAACGAAATAATTCCGGGACTCGGCAGAAGTAAATTTCGTCCTGTGCCGTACGATTCTGGACTGTGAATCGCTGCCTTTGAGGGTCTTTCACATGCTCCAGATCCGGAACCTGGCGGTGTCCTCTTAAACCATCGAACCATGTACAGCAGATATCAGCCCCGTTGGTTGGCTGGTCTTTAGGCGGTCAGGGCGTTGACGGGTCTTGGTGGCGCGATTGCAAAAGAAACAACAGCGTTGCGGGGTGAAGTGTTACAGGGACCTTACAGTGGGTTACTCCCCTGGAAAAAAGAGATTGACAGCCCTAGAGAGAGCCAGGATCGCCCGATGGCCAGTCTTCTCTTTTTCGCTCTGGGCTGTCAAGGGTCCATCATCTTTCTTCCCCCTTACCTGATCCTAGGGACTACGAAGTCAGTGACGGTTTATAGGCTGATTTGACTGTATCCTGGAGGATGAATGCCACGAGAATGAGAAACAAAGGGTCCCTATAAACGGCGCATATCCGGTCAATTGCAAACAGACCGAGAGGGAATCTCGTCTTTTTAACTGTCTCTGGTCTTTAAGACTCTTAAACCGGCCCAATCGCTCACAATTCCATCTCAATTGCTCCAATTGTGTCTCGCCTCCAATTCTAACACTCCCCAAAAGTCAAGAGCGTCATTGCCCGGAACTGTGGCCCCCCGACGCCCGATTCAACTTTGTTAGAGATAGACTCAACTACCTTATTTGATCTATCTGAAGAACTTACTTTTGTGTCATCTCACATCAGGACACATTCTTCTTACAAACGTTACCCTATTCTTTCCCCTCTTGAAGGTTTTATTCCTCGTTGTTATAAATTCTTCTTGTCACACTCCCCCCTAATTTTCAGGGTCATCCGAAAACCCATCCATCCAATTTCTCGCCGCCCCCCGATCCGCGATTAATAGACCCCCCACTCCCCATCGGAAGTCAAGTCTTCCAAGACAAGTCCTCTATTGCCGCGACTTTTACCTTCTTTTTCTCAACTCACACAACGGCAGACCTTCAACAATGGCTGCAGTACTTACAACAACCGAGGCCCAGACTCGCCGTCGCGAACAATACCATGAAGCCGATGTCGTCGTTGTAGGAGCCGGTGTCTTTGGCTGCACCATCGCCTATGCTCTCGCGAACCAGGGCCGATCCGTCCTCCTCCTCGAGCGATGGCTCAAGGAGCCCGATCGCATTGTCGGCGAGCTTCTCCAGCCCGGCGGTGTCGCCTCTCTCCAGAAACTCGGTCTCGGACATACCATCGAAGGCATCGATGCCATGCCCTGCTATGGCTACACTGTCTTCTACCACGGCGAGAAGGTCCTCGTTCCCTATCCCGGCATCGACGATAATGGCGAGCCCACACATGCTTGGGGAGGTCACAGCACGGGGGACAAGAGACCATCCGGATGCAGTTTCCACCATGGTCGCTTCATTACCAAGCTACGAGACTCGTGTATAAACCACAAGAACATCACTGTTGTTGAGACTGAGGTTGTTAAGACGTTGCGTGGAGAGGTGTCGGATCAGATTCTTGGTGTTGAGAGCCGCACCACCAACAAGGAGACCGGCGCCAAGGACCAGGACTACTACTTTGGACAGTTGACCATCATTGCTGATGGCTACGACTCCAAGTGGCGCAAGGATATTCTTCAGTCTAAGCCCAAGGTTTGCTCAAAGTTCTATGCTCTTGAGCTCATCGACTGTGACCTTCCTGAGCCTGGACACGGCCATGTTATCATTGGCAACGCCTTCCCCATCCTCCTTTACCAGATCGGTACACACGAGACTCGTGCTCTTATCGATGTGCCTCAAGGCATTCCCGAGGCTTCACCTGAGAACGGCGGAGTCCGCGGCTACATTCGCAACCACGTTCTTCCTGCTCTCCCTGCTTCTATCCGACCATCGGCCGAGAAGGCTCTTGAGGATGGCAAGATCCCTCGCAGCATGCCCAACAGCTGGCTCCCTCCTACGAAACAGCGTGCCAATGGAGCCATTCTCCTCGGAGATGCTATGAACATGCGCCACCCTCTTACTGGTGGTGGTATGACAGTCGCATTCAACGACGTTCTCATTATCTCCGAGTTGTTGCACCCCAGCAAGGTGTCTGATCTTGGTGACTCCAAGGCTATCAACAATGCGCTTGATCAGCTTTACTGGAAGCGCAAGCCTTTGACTGGTATCATCAACGTCCTCGCTCAGGCTCTCTACGCCCTGTTTGCAGCCAACGATCGCCAACTGCGTGCTCTCCAGTTTGGATGCTTTAGCTACTTCAAGCGCGGCACAACCGACGGCCCTGTCGCTCTCCTCGCCGGTATCCTCCAGCGTCCCTTCATCCTTGCCTACCACTTCTTCTCCGTCGCCTTTCTCGCCATCTGGCTCAACGCCTGCGCTGTTGTCGGCTGCGGTATCTTTGGCATCTTCAAGGCCCCTCTCGCCATCATCGATGCCGTCCTCATTCTCTGGAAGGCATGCATTGTCTTTGTCCCCATCATGTACCGCGAGACTTTCCAGTAAAGCCCGCCTGGAGCATAAAAGGTTGAGATACAAAAAGAAAACGGGTTAGGTAGCGAAAGCTGCGGCGTTTATGGAGCTTTGGCTTGGGATTTTCACGTCGAGTTTTGAAAAAATATCCAGATCTCTTTCCGAATCGGGAGGAGATTTAGAGCAGAGGGACCATTGTAAATATTCCTTTGCGGTTATGAGACATTTGAGCATTTTGAAATGTTGAGCGTGGGAGTGGTTTTTATTAGATATACACTTATTCCCGATACTTGCCTGTGGTTTGAATCTGGGAGATTTGAGTAGACTTTCATATTATCAAGAATAATCTTAATTGCTGTTGAAACCACTTTGATAATGTCTTCTGTGAACTAGACGGTGAAAATTGAAGTCATTGTTCATTCGTGTTATGGCCGAGTCACAGACATGTGAATGAGGACTTATTGAAAATTCACTTTGGTATTTATTTATAGCAAACAGACTGACTCTTTGTGGCCAGTTTATGGTGCCTGACCTGTACCCATTCCTTTGTTTTTGCCTTTCCGTTCACATCTTCATCCTATGTTAATCTCCTTCGATAGACACCAAACATCCAACTTGCTCTCAGCACCGCGAGGCCGATAGCCATCTTGATGCTGTCTTGGATAACGTCCAGCTTGCTACCGCCAACCTCGTGCCATTCAATAGGCACCTCGGCAACCTTGATGCCGGGACTGGTGCCAATAACACTACCATCGTGACCAAGAACTGGTGTCGCAGGGGCCGACTCGGCGAGCATGAGCATTTCGATATCAAAGATCCAGCCCTCAGTGTGCATGTAGGGAATGATGTGAGGGAGAGAAGCGCGAGAGAAGAGCTTGAAACCACACTGAGTGTCGCGGATGCGCGATGTGGCTGGGGGTGTGAGGATCATGAGGACAAGATGGAAGGATCGCATGAGAAAGTTTCGCAGAGCCGAGCGCTGTGTCATGTTAGTTGACGTATGGTGATGAGTCTTGAAAATGCAAACGTACCTTAACAACGGCTTCACTGCCGACGAGGTGTGCGCGACTGCCGATAGCGACACCACGGTGCGATCCATCAACAACCTCGTCGCACCCTTCAATTAGCTTCCCAGCATCACTAAAGCGCGACGCGCCGTCTGCATCAGCGAACAACACATATTCGCCTCTGACATGTCGGAAACCGTGAGTAGTAGCTCCGCCCTTGCCTCGGTTGCGCGCAAGTGAAACCACCCTGAGGATGTCATGCAGACCATTGTCCTTTGCGAATTGAATAACAACGTCCACTGTCTTATCCCGACTTCCGTCGTCGACAAGCAAGATCTCGTATCCTCGGAGGTTCTCTTTGGGGGCATTTCGCACATGTCGCTTGTTGGTTGGGCTCGTCACGTTCTTTCCATGCGCGGTGCGACCGAAGTGTTCATCGAGGTAAGCGACAGCCTCCTCTAGTGTCGGGATAACGCGGTCTTCTTCGTTGTAAGCTGGAAATACGACGCTCAGGAGAACCTCGGCAGGATCAATGTTTCCAGCATCGGGAGTTGGGAACGCCTCGGTGGGTTGGACATGTTGCTCGCTGATCTGGCGCTCGGCAAGCCAGCGGTCGTACCAGCAGGGCAGAGGCTGGGGCTGCGTGCGTCCGGTCGTGGGATGGCTGGTGATGTATGTCTTTTCAGAAGAGAGAACAGGGCGAGGTTTTGGCGCGACGAGATGGAGGAGAAGGTAGAGCTTGGAGAGGTGAGCTTGACGTTGCACGGGGCCGTAGAGGGGTAGAGTTTAGCACTTACTGAGAGGAATGCGAACGCAATAAGCGCAACAAAGAGAACAAGAAGGATATGGACCGGCGTTTCCTCGAACCAAGCCCAGAGAGGCTGGAGGAATTTGGCCGGCAGCTCTAGAAGCGTTGCGACAGCCATGTTGGAGGAGAGGTGCTGAATGCGACTTATGGCTGCGGAGCTCGCAGTGATGATTATGGTAAAGTCAAGGCTCGTTCATTGAGGTAACAAATCAACCGATAAAATAAAAACGAAAGAAACGATATGCGCCAGTTGGCGAACGTTAGGACCAAAGAAAAGAAGCGCGATACGTGGTCGCGGTTCTTTGCATGAAACAGAAGAAACTCTCGTCAAGGCCACGAAGCATCTCGTTGTTGATTACGTAGCTACGGTAGATCGGCAGGGACCAAGGATGCAGTGGCCAGTAAGCGAACTGCCGGTGACGACTTATTTTACGGGTCAATTTAATGCATTGATCATGGACAATTAACTTGTATTCATGCAATTGTATCTGAAGTAGTATAGTAATGGAGGTTTGGGATGAATTGATTCCAATTCTATTGTACTGTTGATGTGTAGATATTTTTAAACACCAAACAGTGGAGTGCACAAAAGCATGTGAGATGGAGAGAATAGTTGGAGATTACTTCCATTGAATTGTTCCATTCCGCGCCAGGCAGAGCTAATAAAAAGCCTTAATAGGCTGAAAGTATAAAGAGCTAGACTTTACGGTTCTAGAAAAAGTCTAATTATTGTGAAGTGGAAGAGTTCAGTCCAAATTAGACCAGATTCCAGCTCTGCCCGTCTAAGTGTGGCGTCTATTAAGCAACACTTCTAGATTCCCACCAAGATCCTTGAATAAACTACTAATCCAATGATCGGAATGCCCGGTGGCTCCGTGCTTCATTCGACAACTCCTGGTTGTCTCTGTTGTTTCAAACTTTGGTTTCCGAGTCCTGCTCAATCCCAGTGGAGAGCTTGATGGACGGTTCGGTGTAAGTATGGGTTTTTGGCTGGGCCGGGACGATTGAGCTGTATACCAGCTGCCTTTTTGAGTTGTTGTGTTTTTGGTTTGAGCATGTTTCTTGAGATGACTTCACCCTCCAGGGGCGAGCGCTCTCGACAGTACAGACTTAGATCATAAGACCTGTTTGAAAGCGCTCAGACAGGCGATCCTGAGGGTCTGGAGACACAGAGTAGGACATGCCGTACTGAGGTCCTCGGACAACTTCCTTGCCCTTGAGGGAGATGGGATGAGGGAAAGTTGGGGCAGGAGAAAACTCGTAGCTCTGAACAGGCGAACGGCTTCTGGGGCTGACATCCCCGTCATAGTCAATCTCGCTTGCCTGATAAGATGTGCTAGATGTGCTGCTGGCGAAGGGAGAAGAAGTTGAAGAGCCCGGGAAGTTCATCTGGATGGCATGGTTGTCGTGCATGGTCTCGGCTACTGCCTTTGCGGTGCGCTTGCGGTTCTCAGCGCGAACCTTGGAGCGATCATTTTGACGGGCACCAGCAGGGCCGCTGCTGATAGAGTCGCAGGCAGCATGTGTGGGAACATGACGGTAGGATTGCGTGGGCTTGGAGGCCTTGGGTTGTTCGGCTTGCTTGGCCTTGGCTGTCTCCTTGTGATCGCGAGCGCGCTTGATGTGACTGAGGATGGACATTGTGATGGATGTCGGTAAGTTGAAGAAAGTTATTGGCAAGATACTTTGTTGTGTAGAGTAGTTGAAGTTGAAGTTGTTGTTGTTGAGTTGGCTTGTTGGTTTGGTCTGAAGAAAAAGAGTCGTCATTCTAGAGGGAGAAGCTGGATAGATATAATCCTTTGAGCTTCACGATAGTAACCATCTGTATAGAGACCCAGATGCGTTGGAAGCTGGCGTCAAGGTTGAGCGGGCTTCAGCATCGAAAAGAGACGACGGCCCGCAACGGCGTTGGACTGGCCGATCATTACTTTGTTCGAGACTCCAAGACAACTGAGGGTCTCAAGGGCGGTAAAGTAAAGCGCCACAGACGCGCCAATTCTTGCGGATCCGAGTAGCTGGTCGATTCTCACTGCTTGGTTGCTTGCGTAGGACAAGAGACTAAGAGTCATGTGTGAAACAACTATGAGGAAACCAGGGGTCGAAAGAAGGAATGGAGAAGCATCTACGTTGAGCGTTGAGCCACATGTTGCAGATCTTTTTGATCGACATGAATCAGAGTTGCCGTCATATCCAAGACATTGTGTCATTGAGCTGAGTTGTTCTACTTACCCAGGCGGACTCAGACAAGCCATGATAGTCCAGGCCATTTGGTGTCTTGCACGAGATATTGGTCTCCGCCTCGTTTTGAAGCCATAACTCCAAGCACGTGTCGGTGAGCACAGACATAGTCAAGATGTCTTCAACTGATCTATTGATAGCTTGAACACGACGGAATATCCCATTCGGGCACCGTGCCCCTGTCCAGCTGCAGCCAAACACCCAAGGCCAGTACTCTTTTGGCAGTTCGTCACGCCAAGGCTGCCCAGCCATTGGCGTGGTCTCGCCCTCCATCAGCTCAGATACTTTCAAAATATCCCGAAAATCTGGTCACTAGTCAGCTAGCCTCGTTATCATGCTGTATCTGCAAGCACTGTGACTGGCTTTGTGAGCTCATGGCCATTCCATCCAGACCGCCCCCCCTGGAACGCCACCAAGGCTGGACTGAACAGAGTGTTTTTTTGTGGATGGATGAATAAAGCAAATCGGTCAGTCACCGATTCAACAAGTCATTGAAACACTCCGCCAAGGTATGACGGGGCTCTTTCTCGGCGTTTCTGAATTTGCCCTTGACCTTGACAATATCTGGTGGAGAAGACTGGAGGATCTCGCTCGCTCGGATGCTTCTACAGCCGTTGTGACTAGAATCAGAACCAACACTTACGGATGCTACTATTCCCGTGTCTGTGGAGGCAGCGATATCGCCGCTGTTACGCTACTACACCGATACTACTCCAGTGACATACATGCATTGCCTCTCGTTGTATGAGACTACTTACACTTCATTCGAGGTATGTTCTTCAATATCAAACGCCTCATCTACGTCAGTTGAATACGATAATAAAGCATGGCAAAGAGTTTCACTTCAACGGTCTTTGCCTCGTGGTGATCTTGGCTTCTTTCTCTTGACCAAAACGACATGATGACTCCTTTGAGGCCTGGACGCCTGGAAAATCAATATCGTGGCGTCAATCATTCCGTCCGATGTGTTTCGGCCTGTATTAGGCAGCTCGTCGCGTCTACCACCGACTTCCCGAATCGCTGACGTGATTTTTGAGCCCCTGGCTCAGCATGCAAACGCCTCTACGTTTTACTCTTGCCTATCATTGCGTATTCACCCTTCGCATAGCCATGATTGGATCTCACCTATAGTAAAGGGCTGAGCTGAGGTTGTCATGCACGGAGGAACGTGCCGCGCCCTGGCAGGTTTGACAGCCCAGGGACCCCCGGTCAAGTCAGATCTGCGCCAGGGATGTGTACCCCAGGCCAAGTAAGCCGCGCGACCAGGGCAACTTTTCTACAGGCATTCCACTTCTGTTTAGTTTCAAGAGACGTGAAAAACTTGAGCACGATACTCTTGAGAATAGCGGTCAGTGTCGGACCAACGCGGGTTTAACAATTGTTAATGGATAAAACATCTCAAGGCAATCTTACACAGCAGATGGACATGAAGTTGATCCCCCACTATTTGTCACTGTCTTACAAAGACCAAGCTCGATCGGGACTGTTAGTTTACGCTAGAATCTTTAGAAGACTAAATCGGATTCCCAGAAGAGTTAGCATCCCAGCCATAGGGGGTCAAGATCAGATCTAAAAGATCCTTATCCTCATTCCGTAAGGCACCGTAGGTATCTTCCGTGCCAATAGATGTTGTTTGAGCTAAAAGAACCACAAAGGCTTAGCTCAGTATCATCAAACCCCTGGCGGTGAAGCCGACAAGACTGAAAAGCTCGTGAAGGACTTGACGGCTTGGTAAGCTGCATGCTTGGCTTACATCAAGACTCCTTTTCTTCCAAGTGTGTTTCAGTATAAACCAACACATAGAGAAGAAACCAGTTGGCATGAAATAAGGTGTGGGATAACTCGTGGAACCTACTGTAACACGTTTCTTCTTTCTGTACCACCTTCACTTTCAAAGTTGTTCCTTTGCGAATCAATGTCCATTTCAAGTTAAGCCCTTGTTTCATGGCCATCTTTGCCTTTGCGGCTTGATCGGTTTCTTCAATTCATCCTCGCAACACCTTGAACTCTATAGACCCCATAGTCTATTGTTTTTGCTTTGCACATGATCTTGGCATTCTCCCACAACCGTTGGTGGAAAAGAGCTTCGAGGCACGACTCCCTCGTGGTCATGAGGCGCCCGTTGAACACCTGCTTTCTAGTGTCTGAATGTTGGTGCCTCTTTAGAGAGGGAATGGAAGCTACGAGAGCATGTCACTACGTCTGGGCTGTTCTATAACCTATCTGTGGGGTATCATCCACTGGATCATAAGACTATTGAGTTACCGAATGCCGCTATCAACGTCTAGAAGCTCACAGCTACCGATAGCTCAAGGGTGTAATCCTGGATAGCTCGTGTACAGCTCAAAAGCTGATACCAATACCGGACGGCGCCATGGCTGCGGCAGTCAACCGATAGTTCTACGATGGCACTTATGTTAGATGCTTGGCCGCTTAATCATCAACGCAATGAAACCACTGAGGCCGTAAAGCCATAGCCGTTCCTCCGATTGAGTTGTATGGCTTTTCTAAAAGCATCAGCGATCAAGACCAGCATCGGGAATCTCTATGTGTGTACGCTTGATTGATAACGATTCTGAGCTGACGTGGAATGAGTAACGGCATGAGTGTATCCATCTCATTCCTATCCTCCTTCTACTAGCACAGATTGAGTGCGAATAGTTCACAGCCTTTTTTCTACGAGACTTATCGCGGGAAGTAAACTTTGTCTGGAGTAATGATGGCAACCCGAACCCTTAACTCCAAATCGACCGAGTCCGTTCCTGCACGATAGCGTCATGCTTCAACTCAAAAGCTGAGTCTAATGTTCCCCTGCCGATCTTTTTATTCGGGGCCAAGACTTGAGAGGATGATTTGAATGTCGGCCGGACGACAGTATCGCTCCACTATATAATTATCCAGTTGCATGGAAGTGACATTGAGGGAATAGACAAGCATCTAACCGTTGATCTGATACAAGGTTAACTTACAGGCAGACTTGAAACCGCTTACTAGCTGCCAAGACGATACTCACTGGGCCGTGCCTGAAACATGGCTTTTCAGGACGTCCATATTCACAAAAGATGCGTTTCACCCTCGACTCCCAACCTCAATATGTCTGACAAAGCTGGACGAATTCCGACACCATGGATACGTATTATCCAGACGCACGTCGAATAGGGCCGCTGCAGGATTAAACTCACTGCAATGCAGGCTGCCCGAATAAGGGCCGACCCTCTAAGCAAAAAAAAATGGATGGTAAATATGTATAGCCCAGCAACCGTGTGTCGCGGTGATCTTCTTGTTGCCTATATTAAGACATCGAGGTGATGGATGCAGGCATTGATTGTATTGCATCACAGTAGCCGCAAATATGACGGCTTCCGCTGCATTGACAGGTTGACCAGGGGTCCCACCTGGGTGGTGCAATTGGAGAAACTGGAGAAACTGGATCGCCTTGAAGAAACACCAAAAAATCATTGGATGAGAGGCTCTTGTTTCCTTTTTTCAGAGCTCAACGCCTGCGTCATTCTGCCCCCAGTGGCAATTTGGGCCACGTGATCATTCTTCCGATACCGCAGCTCATTGGATAAAAAAACACCAGCCTCACTGTGGCGCTACGAGCTTTTCACCTTGGTAGCGAAAGGGCCCCCCTCCCCCCGAAAGAGGATCCAAGGCCTAAACCCAACACCATCTGGCAGCCTGGTCACGCGCATTGCCCACCTCAATCCGCAATCCTCGACAGCCTCAAACGGTCCCTCGATATATTTCGGACCTAGATCGCTAAATCGCCTGCATCTTGGCTCCGGACTCCGCTTGCCGTCTCCCGGTATTCTGGTTTTGTACGGCCCCGTCGCCGACGTAGCCATCCGTCTGTCGCGTTTTCCTTTACCGCGGTCGTCGCTCCCTCCTTCCCGCCGATTGCTTCCGTGGCGTGTCGCCAATTGTCCAACCCCCCCGATCCACCGATTTTCGCCCGCGCCTCTCCTCAACATACTTCTTGCATGGCGCATTGACGGGCCGTCACTCGCTCTACCTTATAATATTCGAATATTCGCGACGTAGCGCATCTCGCATTTCGCATCATCAGGATATCCTGATATTCCCACTGTCGCGCCGTGTCTGCGCGCACCGTGAGAAACCGTGGCGGCGCTTACGATTTTGAGTCACAAGGAACCATCGGAGCTGTCCTTGCAACAGCATCTCGAACTCGCCCCCGATCTGGCTACGTATACGAACCTCACTGTCGAGGGAGAGCCCGAGTCTTTGATGATGGCACAGCCCGTGCCTCATCAGCCCACCGATAAGAAGCGCGTCAAGGTCTACGAGCTCCGCAACAATGACTGGTTCGACCGAGGTACCGGCTTCTGCAGCGCGAGCTTTGAGACTGTACGTCATTGATGCCCTCATCATCCAATATTGTTCTATCAGATTTGCGCCCGGAACTTTTTGCTGACAGTAGCGCTCTGTAGCTTGATGATGGTCGCAAGGACCCGCGCGTCATCGTTGAATCGGAAGATCACCCCGACCGCCTCCTACTAGAAACAAAGATTCAGAAGGAAGATGGATTCCAGAAACAGCAAGGCATGTCACCGTGTCTGATATGCGCTCTATAGACGTCATGTGTCTAACCTGACTCACAGATACCTTGATTGTATGGCAGGAGCCTAGTAATGGCGTGGACATGGCCCTGAGTTTTCAGGAAGCTGAAGGATGCGCCATGATTTGGTTTGTCCCGTCAATCGATAGCATGCATCATGGATACTAATACACCCTAGGCGATTCGTGAGCAGCGTCCAACAGACCTTTCATAATAATCTTCCTGGCGCCGGTATGCAGGCCTCTTCCTCGGCCGAGGTCTATTTTACTGATGCCCAATGTCTAGACGATGGCCTTTCCGATGATCTTGCTATCGACGTTCCGCCAGCTATCAACTTGCCCAACGCCGAACTTGGAAACCTCCCCGACATCGAGTCCACCATGCGAATGATGAGCACTACAGCTAACGGTCGCGATGCGCTGGCCAAGGCAATCATGGCTGAAGATTTTATTGGCAAGATTGTTCCCCTAGTTGACATGGCCGAGGATCTCGAAAGTCTCCAAGACTTGCACCGACTTTGCAACATTATGAAGACGGTTATTCTTCTCAACGACACTTCAATCATTGAGCATGCGGTATCGGACGAATGTGTCTTGGGTGTCGTTGGTGCGTTGGAATACGACCCTGACTTTCCTAGCCACAAGGCCAACCATCGCCACTGGTTGGGCAACCAAGGTCGATACAAGGAAGTGGTACCGATTGAGGATGAGCAGATTCGCAGGAAGATTCACCAGACATATCGGTTACAGTACCTTAAGGACGTGGTTCTTGCCCGTATACTCGACGACCCCACCTTTTCGGTTCTCAATTCTCTCATCTTCTTCAACCAAGTCGACATTGTTCAGCACCTGCAAGCGAATGCGGCCTTTCTTAGCGAGCTATTCAGCATTTTCAACCCTTCGAACACCGAGCAAAAGAGGAAGAAGGAGGCGGTGCTCTTTATCCAGCAGTGCTGCGCGATCGCAAAGAACATCCAGCCACCAGCGCGCCAAACATTATACAATAACTTCATCGCCCATGGACTTCTTCAGGTCATTCATTTCGGCCTGCGGCATCACGACGTCGGTGTCAGGGTGGGCGCTACGGATATCCTGATCTCGATCATCGACCACGATCCCCAGATGATCCGCCAGACATTATATCGACAGATGCACGAGAATCAGCCCCCCCTGACCGATTCTTTAATCGATCTCCTTCTGGTGGAAGTTGACCTTGGTGTCAAATCTCAAATATCAGAAGCGCTGAAAGTTCTCTTGGATCCCGGCCCACCACCACAGATGCAAAATCCCGAGAATTTTGCAAAAGCCAATGGCGAGTTTGGAAGACAGAGACCCCCGGGAGCTATGGATCCTCAGCAAGACGTGTTTTTACATCGATTTTACGAACGATCAGCGCCAAGGCTTTTCAAGCCACTAGTCGAACTAGAGAAGCGAACGGACATGAACTTTACTGTGCAGCAGGCGTCAATGTTCACGTATCTGATAGAGATTCTCGGCTTCTTTGTTCGTCAGCATAATTTGCGCTGCAAGTTCTATGTCATGTCAAACGACGTTGCCAAGCGCATCTCTCAGCTTCTCGCATGCCCTGAGAAGTATTTGCGACTGGGTATGCGAAGATAATACCCCTTGATCTGACTTTTTGCTAACTACTGATAGTTGCTATTCGCTTCTTCCGATCCTTGATTGGACTTCAGGATGAGTTTTATATCAAGCATTTGACAGAAAAGCAAATTCTGGGCCCTATTCTCGAGGTGCTTGTCGAGACCATGCCCAGAGACAACCTCCTGGATTCAGCATCGCTCGAATTCTTCGAGTTTATCAAGAAGGAGAATGTGAAGGATCTTATCAAGCACCTTGTGGTCAACTATAGAGAACGGTTATTGGCTCTAAGCTACATGCCGACATTCCGAGACATTGTCCTTCGATACGACCAAACTCAGGGCTACACATCAAACGTCGATTATTTCCTAGAAGCGGAAGATGAGATGGGCAGAAGACCTCAGCAGAACACAAGAATGGTGGAGCAAATCACAGTCGACCAAGAACAAGAGGAGTACTGGGCAACCTCTGATCCCGAAGACGAAGAGGATCAGTCAAGCAAAGACGGAGAGAAGACTCCCTCTACGAATGGATCTATTACGTCAAAGCTACTTGTGGACTACGCATCTGACGAGGAGACGGACGAAAATGCCGACCCCGAAGCAACACCGGACAGCCAAAGCGATGTAGCTTCAGACGCCGTGGGCTCACCAATCGACTCAAGTCTTGGAGCTGTTCCCCCGCCTGAGCGACTTTCGGAAAAGCGTCGACGTGAAGAGGAAGAAGACGAAGATGAAATCGGCAAGTTGATGCAGAACAAGCGACGCAACAGCAGCGGCTCCGTCACTGCGATTTCAGGCAACTCTCGCCCCCAAAGACGCAAGAGTTTTAACGTAAACTCACCTACCGGAGGCGGTAAGAAGATCGCCATCAGTCTTTCTCCTGGATTAAAAACAGGCAGCGGCCCAGGATCCAACGAGGAGCCCTAAACATTATTTCCCACTGCTTTCGGCGACGGCGTACCGGTTATTGGTATTTTTTTTTGTTTATCATGAAAGGAGAGCGTAGACTTGAGGTCTCGCTCCCACATAACTACATTTAGCAAGTAAGGCTTGCTGGTTCAGGGACGGTTAGGTGGAGAGAACCGGCGTTGTATTTTGAATCATCTTTGTGGCCTCTCGCCACTATATTCTTGGTCTCCTATGCTTTCCTTTACTCCCAAGAATCCTTTCACTAGGTATGCTTGGTGGTCTTGGCACTGCGTGGTCTGGTCTAATGGGGCTGTGTCTGGACTGAGATTCTGCCCCCTCTTTCGGCGATAGAGTCGTTGAGAAGCGACGGCATGGCATATGATACGCGGAGGGAATGGGATTCGCGAGACGAGATTGGCAGGATCGTAAAAAGGGGGAGGGGGAGGGGGATCTACAAGAAACGGCCTGCTAGCTGAGCAGGGGCCGTAGTGAGTGGGATATTTGTGCTGTGTTGTGTACCATACACTTTATGACTTCTACAGCCCTCGACAACGAGGAGCTGAGTCGGGTTTAGGGACGATAGCTGATCCTAGGCCATTCGTAACGATGAAATGAAAAAGACTCTTCTGAAGAACAAACAAACTTTTCGCCATTAATCTAACTAGACCTAATCCTCATCCTTTAATCTCATACCAAGAAAATGAACGCGTTCAATCTTGAACTGCTTTGCCCACTTGTCAACTCAACCTGCCATTCTGTAACGCCATACTAAGAAAATCAACTAATGCGCGGCCCGGTCCATCATGTACTGCTTTTGCCACTTGTCGTAAACATCCAGCATCTGCTTCGTGATGTTGCGTCGTGTCGCGTTCACCACAGTCGTCAAGTCAGCCATGCTCACCTCGAGCTTGGTGTTGGTATTATCGTCGTCGTATCGCTCCTGCGCGACCCAGACTGCGTCATTGGTGATGGCTCTGATCTCGGCACCAGAGTGGCCGTCAGCGAGGCGAGCAAGTTCCCCGATATCTACATCAGATGCGAGGGGAAGGCCATGGAGATGCACCCGGAATATAGCCTCTCGGTCAGCCTTATCCGGAGGTCCGACGTATTGGACTCTATCGAAACGCCCAGGTCGCAACAAGGCCTTGTCCATAACGTCGGGGCGGTTGGTGGCACCGAGCACAAGAACGCCAGAGAGAGCTTCGAACCCGTCCATCTCAGTAAGGAGGGCGGTAAGCATGTTGACAGCGCCACTGCCCTTGGTAGAAGAGCCGCTGCCTGTGCGTTGTCCACCCATGGAGTCGATCTCATCGAGGAATATGATAGACGGAGATGCGCTCACAGCACGCGCAAATAGAGCACGAACAGCACGCTCAGACTCGCCGACATACATGTTCAGAAGTTCAGCACCTTTGACAGAAAAGAAGTTGAAACCAGACTCTGTCGCAGCGGCCTGGGCGGACAATGTCTTGGAGCAACCAGGAGGACCATAAAGGAGAAGACCCTTTGGTGGGGGGCGAAGAAAGTCTGTGGGGTTCTGGCACCCAGGTCAGTCTAGTCACAAAGAGAGGTTTCGGTGTATCGTACCTTGATGTACTTGATCATTCGTTGGATCTCTTTCTTCACGTCCCCCTGACCACCGATCTCGTGCCAGTGTTTAGTAGGAGGGTTGAGGTTGATATCCCGCATAGCTGTCGAGTAAGTATCCCTCAGCGCTATGTCCAGATCCACCTTCTCTAGAACACGCTCCTCCACAGCCAAACCGTCGACCCCCGCCTCGCGTAGCCGAGGCTCTGCGTGATCGACCGCCTTCGAGGCCAACATCGCGAGATCCCGGGGGCTGTATGCGTATGTTTTCTGCGCTAGATCCTGAAGAGATGATTGCTTTTCGCTTGCCCTAAGCGGAAGGTCAAAGGACTCAAGTATCTCCAGACGACCTTCTGTATGGGGAATGGGCAAGGCAGCGCTCCGCGAGAAGCGAGTAGGCGTCTCAAGTTCCTGGGGGATATCGCTCCAGAAGTCAGAGCAGGTCGCTACAACCACCACTTTAGGCAGAGCGTCCATGCCTTGTGTAAGACTAGAGAGCAGATCTAGTCCTTCCGCCATCGCATCAATGACAGCGTCTCGGTTTGATCGGTCCTTGCTGATCAAAGCATGCAAGTTGTCGATTAGTACTATGCTCGGCTGCTGGCTCAGTGCAAGGCCGAATGTTTCCTTGATTCTGGCAACCTTGTCGGAGTGTTTGATCCAGTGCACTTTGCCCCATTTAGTCTCGGCAATACGCTTCAAGATGAAGGTCTTTCCAGTGCCACGACCACCGTGGATGACAAAAGCACATGAGGTTTGTCTACACAAGTAAGAGGGCCCGTTAAAACCAGAGAGGAACTGGTTCAGTGCCGTGATAGGACCCGACATGCCAGGGACGCCAGTCACGATCAGATCACCGCCGCCCTGTGCATTGGTGTCGGTGTTTGTTGCGTTGGCATCAGCAATGATGATGGCTGTTGATGCAGGGTTGAACTTTGCCAAGCTGTTTGTTTGCGAGTTGACTGATACGACCTTCAAGTTTCGTCGGAATCTGTTGCTTTGGAGTGCTTCCACTATCATGCCAGGGAAGAGCAGATCAGCACGATCTTAAAAGAAGAGAAGTTAGCGTTAGAACTGTGAGTTTTGAAGAGTCTTGAAGAGTTTTGTAAAGTTTTGTTATCGAGTTTACAAATCTTTAGAACAAATCTTTACAAGATTTGTCCGAGATCTTCTGACTTACCAAAAGCAGCTACAATCGGAAACTCCCATGAGGGAGCATACCTTGACTCCTTCTCGAGCTTCTCCATCTTATCAAAGTCGCTGGCGGTCTTTTCGGTCTTTTCGGTCACATCCTGCACGACGACTTCCTCTGCGTCTGGTGTTGTGCCTGCAACTTCAATACGAACAAGGTCGCCGATTTTGAATCCTGTCGCTTCTTGGAAAGCCCTGGTAATCATTACCACGTTTGGGCTGATGTTCTTCTCTGGTAGAATCCAGAGCGTGGCTTCTCGCTGGATTGGTTCTTCTTGGGGGGCATCTTCTTTGGCGGCATCGCGAGTATTGCCTTCTAGCCTCGTGACGAGGCAATGTTTTCCGTTTTGAAGATTACCATTCAGAGAAATCAAAGCGTCTTTGCTCACATAGACACGGGCAGCGCCGAGCAAACTCGCTTTCTCCAAGCTCGTGTTGGCCAAAGGCCGAATCTTTGCGGTGATGCTTTCGACCATGATGTCTGGCTGGTAGAGCGCAAGAGAAAATGATGAGGATGAAAGAAAAGAAAAGAATGAGAGGGAGGGAATGGGTTTTTAGGCAGGCGTTTAGATAGACACGTACACGTGCACAGGATTGTTCTTGCCCTCGGCCGTCAAAGATATAGAGTTTCTATATATACAGAAGGAATTGTTGACGGGATGTGCGATGCAAGTGCGAAAATATCTCCCCCACTACCTTAACATGAAAATACTACTATTTTACCTAAACTTGGGATAGATGCTCTAAGCAAGTACAGCATAATGCTTAATTAGGCAAAGACTTAGTCTAAACTATAATATTTTATAGCATATTTGATCAGGACTTTCTAACTTTAGGATAATATTTTTCTAATTCTTAATGCAACGATAGTCTTTTTGCATCTTACTCAAATAGCCACAAATGGTCTTTATTTCATCATCTTCCGATAATGCTTCCTTTTTCTTTTTTTCCCCCTCTTTTTTTCATTTATTCAGTCAACTATAAACCGACTACTCTATTTATAAGATCCTAATAGACAACTGCTCAGTTTCATTGGTATCATGAGTTCTGAGTACGATGACATGAAACCTTAATTTTCACTCCAGGGTCCAGCCATGAGGAACCTCCCCGCTAAACCGTTTCGGATCCCGGTCCAATCCGCATCCTGTCGCAAAACAGCCTCTCTCCAAACTCGATACACATGTCTAACCTCAGCTAGTTCCAACAACCCAAAGGAAACCCCATGTTTCCTCACATCCCGCCGCCCGGATGATCCGCCCGCAATGGCTTCCCAACGCCAAGGCAATCTTCGCCATTCAAAGTAGATTCGTCTCTACTTCTGCTCCTTCTGCCGGATTTACGTACTTGCCCTTCCCACGTCGCCCTCATCAGAATGCAGGTCCCCGCGAGTTTGCCGATGTGAGGGAGAGGACAGCTACGGCAAGCAGACTAAAGAGCTTCAATCGTACCAAAACTCAGGATGAAAAGAAGCCTTACAGCGCCGCACATCACATGCTCGTCATCGGGGGTCTCCCTACAAGCCTGCGTGCTGCCGATTTCTATCGTCTTGCTGGCAGGGAGGGTCTTTCTAGCTATGGCAATGCTATCAGCAATAGTATGTCCCTCATTTTCTCTGATGCTGTCCTAGACATTGGAGGAAGCTTACAAAAGACCAGTTGCTCAGGATCGTGACCCCTGGACCTTTGAACCCCTCGGCACCTACCGAGTGTCCTTTTCCACCGCCGCCGCCGCCGCCCTCTACGAAGCCAAGCTCGAGCGCCTCCTACGACTCGCCCAGTTCAAGATGAGCAACAAGGCAGGCAGTCTCTGGTCCAGCAAAGTACCCCGTGAAATACGCAGCACCGTCCCTCCTGCCAAGGAACTCGACGACTTCACAATACTTCCGGGCTCGTTCCAGGGCCTCATCCGCAAGGAGCGGTCCCGTGTCAAGGGTAAATTCGCCTGGCAGATTGTCATGGACAATATCATTCAAAATTCATTATTCAAGGTCAAGTATGGCGTTGTGTTGATCGAGTTGGAGAATCCGAACTTGTCGGCCAATCAGCTCAGATACTTAATTAGCCAGGACAGCCGGGAGCAGAATCACCGCTGGGAAGTCGCACATCCATATCATCTTCAAAAAATCCTAGAAGGCGCCTGGGAACTTACAAAAAACACTACCCGGGTACCTCTACTAAATGACCCCGACTTTCGTCATAAAATCGCAGCGCGTTTTATTCTAGTCTGTGAGAGCACGGATGTTGCATGGCGATTTACTCGCAGCTGGAACCAGCGCATATTAGAAACTGTCAGCGAAAGCGGGAGTGTATCTCGTAATCGTGTAAAAGTATCATTCATGGAGGTTTAGCGACTGTACGTAAATAATAGAACAAATGAACAAAACCTAATACCAAAGAATCAGAAGCTCACTGCTCCACCCAATGCGTCTCTGCGGCTAGGCGCTAAATAGCCTCTCTCGCGATGTAGCCTTCTTTGTCTCTGTTTCTTCGTCTTCTCCGTATCTGTGATGATTTTGCAAACAAGGAACGACTTTAACCGCGAACCGCAACCAGGCACATAACGAAAGCGATGTATATTAGACCCAGATCAAAAACCGAAACTCCAGACCGGATTTGCTCTCTAAGATGGGGTGGAAGGTCGATCGGGGGAACAACAAGACATGACCAAAACCCTCTCGCAATGTCGCGTCTCTTCCTTCAATGTGACTGATATTTGCCGCCCTGCTCAACCCACAGCCATCCATCTCTCTCTTTCAGTTCCTTCCTTCCATCCCTCCACACGCCGCACGCAGATTCGCTTCCCACACTCTCCAACTCACAGGCACGTTGACCCATACACAACGTGCCATCGAGTTTACAAAGTTATAATCTTGTAAAATAAAAAGGACGGCAAATGGAGAAATGACAGATAACGGGACTCGTTGGGGTATTCGGTTTAGCAGCACTTGCTGCCGCCGCCTTCGCTCTTATCGCCGACGTTGACGCCGCTCGCTGAGGGTTGATCGTTCTTAGAGTTGTCGATGAGTCGCTTCTTGATGTCTGCGGCTAGGCTGTAAAAGGCCTTGTCGATGTTGATGTTGCTCTTGGCGGAAACCTCGAGGAAGGGAATGCCCAGCTCGTCGGCGAGGGCTTGGCCTTGCTCGGTGGAAACGACGCGCTTCTCCTCCCAGTCGCACTTGTTACCGATTAGAATCTTGTTGACACCTTCGGTAGCGTGTTGCTCGACGTTCTGGAACCAAGTTCGGATATCTGCAAAGAAATTAGTTACGGTTTCTTGGTGGTACATGCGGCTCAGAAGCGTATGTGCTGGTTGGGCTAAGGGTGTTGGGCGAGGCCAGCTAGCTATTGGCCAGGGTGAGAGTGCAGCAACAGCATGGCGTAGATTGTGTGTATCGAGGCGTATCGTGAAGAACAGGGAAACATACTGTTGAATGAGCGCTCGTCGGTGACGTCGTAGACGAGGAGAATTCCCATGGCACCGCGGTAATAGGCGGTAGTGATAGTGCGGAAACGCTCCTGACCAGCGGTATCCCAAATCTGCAACTTGACGCGCTTTCCATCGAGCTCAATGGTCCTGATCTTGAAGTCGATACCGATAGTGGTGATGAATGAAGGGGTGAAGGAGTCTTCGCTGAACCGCAGCAGACAGCACGACTTGCCGACGCCGGAGTCGCCTATCAGGAGCAGCTTAATCTACATGACGGCAGAGGATTAGCAGGAGCTATTATGACGCAGCGAAAGTAAGTATCGCATGCACTGAGTGGCAGCGACCACGGAGGCGCGATACGAGTCGGCATGGTCGTCGGGGTTGGTTCGAGACAGCCTGACCCAAGGGACGCAGGGGGCGGGTTGGCGGGCGGTGGGGG
>JABEXW010000129.1:0-28485 GCA_013266185.1 Fusarium sarcochroum | reverse complement strand
ATTTAGGAATGCTACATGTTAGAGGACAAGCAATGGATATATATATATTTGCAGGACAGAACCTGTGGGGTGGCTAAGCACTGGAAAAGGTTTCTAAAATTAGAAGTGTCTCAACAAGCCTCTTGTATGATCATATCATTTGCACATAAGCTGATCTGATTGGCTTAAAGATGCCAACTAGAGCCCTGTCTCGGCCTCCGCGTCGATGCAAGGTGTTCTGAAGCTTCTATTTTGGAAGGTGGCTTGCCAAGTCATGGTAATATTAGCCAATAGTAGACTCAATATCGTGATCAGGCTGAGCACCCCACCACTACGCTTCTGAAAAAACTTGCCCTCAGAGAGACCACTGCGACCTCTAGATGGGGTGGAGCGGGGCTGAGAAGCACTCAATCTTATGATGTCTATCTTGCGACAAGCAATAGACACAGGAGAATTCTTGAACTGACAGAACTGACAGCACTGCCTTGAGCTGCGCACTCGAATAGCAACTCCAACGGCAGCCAACCGAAGCGTCATGATCTCAACATAGCCCTGTCACATCAGTCTTGGAGATAATAATAATAGTTCTGTTGTTGTGATGACTAGGTCGGTATCTTGGCGAGAACTTCCTGTACTAGTGAGAAAACCACAATATCATGATGGCAATCAGAGACCTCTTTTTATTTCGTACAATATGGATCTATGAGGTGCCCCAGGGCCTCCGAGAACTAGAATAAAAACACAATTCTGGCCGATTCGGCTCTTCTCGTTTCCTCCTCTACGCACCTGCCTTTGCGAATGCGGCGATACCTAAACTCAGCCCTACCATTCTTCAACCGCTGACATAGCTTTTGCTATTATTCCTGAAGAATGACTCCATCCTCCTGGAGTTTCTTCGACAGATCAGCAGGCTCTGCTGTATCTGAAATGGCCATCACTATACACATCTCGCCGTCTGTACTAACCTGAACCCCATTCGGGTAGATATCCTTCACAGCACGTTCAAATGCGCTCCAGTCATGAATGAGATTATCCGGAACTTTGTGGATGTATGTCCCGTGAGTTCGGTTGTCGGTGGGTGAAGTAGATCCGGTCGCCATGGTGTGTGCTGGGTGTTCAACTGTTAGTGAGCTTGGGTATTCTAGTGTATTGGCTGTATCGATGAGGCTGTGCAGTTTCTATTGACTGTTTTGTTATGTCATGGGAAACTTTACCTGATTGCTTCCTTTACTTATATCCGGTATCACAATTTACTCACGAACGAGTTGTCGCCTACATTCACCAAGGGTTGGTTTAGTGATTATTAGTTCAAGGCTACATGGACATGGATCCATGTCGGAGAACTGTCTGTCAAATCAATTCAGTGCAGGGGGACGCAGTTACTAGCCCTGAAAAATCTCGTGATGTTGCTCTGATTGGGAAGGCGATGCGGTATCTTCGACAGACGATGCTGTATCCACCGCCAAGAATCAATGTTAATGAACATGCTATCCCAGTTAATTGATTGGCGGATCCTTTCAGAAAGCTTCTCTTTTTACTCTATCAAACACTACTGAGAATGGTTAAAGAGGTCCTGCAATTGCGAGCCACGCCCGTCCGTGATCAGCACTGAACAAGATCTTACTCATTGCGTGAAATCATGTTGCTCGGTAGGTCGCAAATTGCCCAAAGGTTGTACGTTTGATCACACCCACTTCAAAGAAACTAAAGTTGTGAGCTTTAATCAGAGAAGTGTGTATGTGTGTGAAGGAAGACTGGTATCTCGTGATTCAGATCCAAGTACAGAAGTTTGGTTATTGATGATTACGACCACATGTATAACAGATCACCTGGATGCTCCAAACCGTGGCAAAAGTGCCCTGGTACTCAAGCAAGATCGTCAAAATGAACACTACTTCCACGAATAACGACACTGCAGAAAGCAGCGACAAACTCACATTTGAACACAGATTCCTGGAGAAGCTGATCTACGACTCATTCAAGCTTGAGACCACTCTCGATAAGATCTACGGAGCTGACGGCTGGGATCTGGTTCCCGAACACGAGCATATTGTTATTACAGTGAATAGTAAAACTCCGGTCTATCTCAAAGAGAAGCTACAGATTCAAGGGATCATCAAATTGGAAGAAGAAGTAGATCTCTGGGTATCGTTGGTGCATGAAGCCTTTCCCAAGAAGTAGTTGCAAAGCTATGCTTCTGAACAAAATTAGCCATATCTCAAACAGTAAAAGCGCATTACAAGAGGATTGACCTTGCCTTCTGAACTCTATCCATGGTGATATGTCCCCAGGCTTCAAGATTAAATGGCCCTTCCAAGCTTTGTGCAGGACAACTGCCCTCGTGCGTGACCCTACAAAGTTTAATCTAACAAGAAAAGAACAGGGTTTGAAGGTTCAAACATGATGACATAAAAAGAGAATTCTTCACCAAAAGTTGAAAGGACATTCATAGAAGTCTTAGGACTCACTCTCAGAAGCCATAGTGCCCTTGGGCAGTGATGTTTGCTGCCCTATGTTGCAACTGGGACCAGATTATATTTAGAAACATTTTTTAAATATCCCCAAGAGATAGATCAAGGCCGCGCATCTAACAGTTATTATTCTTTTCTATCATAAGGTAACATACCTACTACCTTGAAATACAGTTTTCTTTCTCTCAACTTTGAAACGAAATAAAGGCGCATTTCTGGGCAGTTAATAACCTTAGTATGCGAGCAATAAGCTTTGGTCTTGGGTATAAGAGCCCCTTTGGAGCTCTCTTCAATGCCGGCCAACCAAGTCCCTGGCCATCTCCCACTCTTCCACACACTCGACCCATTCTACACATATACCCCCTTCTACGCACAACTACACACACGCACACGATGGATTCTACTATCTCAAGCCAAAGAGCTGCCCTCGGGCCAAGGATAGGTACTTTCGCCAGCCTATGCAAAAGGAAGGCTGTACGGCGTTTCTTTGGCTCGAGGCAGTAGAATTCATCGTGTGCGTGTGTGGGGTTATGTGTGAAAGGGTGTGTGTGTGTGTGTGTGTAGAAGGGGTTGAGTGTGTGGAAGGGTGGAAATGACCAGGGACTTAATAGCAGCCCAAACACGAACAGTGATGATACAGTCCATTTGCCAAAGCGTTGTCTACTCGACATGCTGGCAAGAAGACGGATCGAATCTGAGTTCTGGATGCGCGGCTCATGGTCTTCAAGTTGGTGTCACAATATGGAGTTGGGAAGAATAGCAGTTTCTTCGTGGAAGATTGGGCGATGGTGTAGCAAGACGAATCTGGAAGTGAACCATCTTCAAGTAGGGGATATGTGATGCCGAACTCGGTCGGGTCGTATGACTAAGTGTTGGCTGATGAATTTAGTCTCATCGTGAACCATCGCTTGCATAGCGAGAAAGCAATCCGAGTAGCCTCAGCCGACCCCATAACAGGCGATGTGTCCAGTTGACTTAGTTCTGTATTCATTAGACGTCTGTCATAGATCTGGACCTGAACGCTTGAGAGTCCAGCCTGAGCCCAAGTCGAGGGCGAAGCCCACATCACCACGAGTAGAGGAACTCATGATTGTGTAGCATAACTCACTCTCTTCATTTAAAAAACACGCTCAACTTCCCTAATATTGTTTGTACCGGTGTTTCACGTGATTCAAAACAAGTCCGATTCTCGTGGCCACGTGTTTAAGTTTACACATAAACGAAAGTTAACACCGAGCTAAAAGCAGTTTTCTTCTTCTTCATTTTTCATCCTCCGCACAAATCTTGTTATGATTTACTTCAAGGGCTTCATCACTGCTGCCCTTCTCACTCTGGGGCAAGTCGCCTCTACATTCCTTACCTCTAGCATCCAACCAAGCCTTCATCGCGGAGACTCAATAGTCCGAAGAGACAATGTGACTCCTCCAATACCGAGAGTTCAGATTGTATCTCTAGAAAACCTTAAACTGTTTGATGGCGAGAGAGCCGGTAGTTCGGATGTTGTCGATATCATCATGATGGAGCAGGGTGAGGACGGTCACTGCCGTCAGATGGATGACTGGGCTATTTTCATCCTCGCTGATCATCTGGGTGATAAATATGGTTATCTTGGAGCCAAGGAGATTGACTGTACGACTCAGAAGGACAAACAACTCTTCGTATGCAACTCATTGGCATCGATTTCATACCACACTAACAAATATCCAGACCCACGCCGGCTACCCAGGGGATAAAGGAGCAATCAGGCCTTTTCGGCAAGACGGTGTATCTGTAACCCGCTGTGACGCATGCCAGAAGGGTGGTCCTTTAGTGACTGACGCAGATGGTTTTCCTGGACAGTCTGGAGGACCATTGTATAGCATTGAGCATGGTTTGGCTTGGCAATATGACGTTTTGAGTGGGACTAGCGGTAGTGCGACTGGCTTTGCGTCTGGATCGAATTTTGTGAATGCTGCTGCCAAGGCTCGGAAGGAGTTCCCCTAGACTGCATATTAGAGCGTCTTGACGCCTGTTGAGGATCAGTTACGGCTTAGTTACGGGTGGCTCGAGGCATTTTGATATACTGTTCCGGTGTTGAACGTCAGTGGAGGTATCAGAAATGAATGCAATGGATGCGCAAGGATTATGTTGGTAAAATAGAGTAAATCTCGGTAATAATTCATTTTCAAGAATGTCTGGTATCTAACCATAGTGTCCTGATCATGGATCTTGATAAAAAAGGTGCTCCACCTCGAGCGTCGAATCTTGCTTGACAGTGGAGAGTATGTTCAAACTATCACGACCAGTGACAAGACTTATACAAGGCCAGCATTAGAAAAGGTGTCGAGAATGCCGTGGATACATTCATTCACGCCGGCAACAACCCAAAGCCCTCTGTCTTCGGTATTAGAAACGTTGTTAAGAATAGTCTTTCCACCATCCGTGGAGACACGATAAGAAGTTCTTCGTTTGTGTCAAACAGCCACCCAAATCCTTTATCCTACGAAAAATTCCGACAATTCATTGCCATCCAGCAACGCCATTGTACGAGTCGACATGACTACTTACAAGTATAACTTTCCACAAGGAGCGCTCGCATCCCACAAGAACCTATTGGCGTACCTTACGTGCATCTCTGGAATCGATCCTCACGACATCACCGATGGTGAACTCGTGTCTTGCATTTGAGGATGGACTAGGGAGCCGATGGTTTGATTACTATGTTCAGAATTATGTGAAGACTTGGCAAATGCTGAGGGCTGCTGGTCACCCTGATACCGTAATAAACGACTCATGGAAAATGCATCGAATCATAAATTGCTTGAATACGATGGCACGGAAGCTTGAGGGCTCGGATAGGAAGAAATTGTATGAAACATTGTGTCATACGCTCGGAAGGGTTGATATTAACCCGTCTGGACGTTTATCATCTATGGTAACCATATCTTGCAGGGCCGAGGGCGTCATTCTCAAAATCTAATCTACGATCCCGGAATATCGTGAATGACCCATGCCCCGCGTGCCCAAGTGTTAGAGCACCATTGACGATAGCCCGGTCGGATTTCTGGTTAAATAGACAATCGTTACGATATGATTCGCCGAGACTGATATATAACCGGTGGATTAATACCTTTTATCAGCTAGACTCGGGCCTTTGGGTGAGACATACGCCACCTGGTCAAATGTCTTGGTTCAATGTTCCATTGGTTAACCACCTTCCTAATCCAGATGCCACGGTAACTTCAACACAGACCTTGATGTAGCATCGAACCCTCAAGATTGACACGATGATCACAAGAGCCTGTAAAACGGCTAAAATTACCAGCGACGCTTCTATCAGTGACAGCTTTTTGACTCCCGTCGGGATTTGTATTTAGTTATGCTTGAAAGGAACTATTTCGGAGCAGATAAATCTAGTCCTGTTACGGCGCATCTTCACTTCTATTTACTTAATAAGAATGAATGCCAACTGAATGTGATCGATGGCGAGGTAGTAGGATACCTCAATCATGCTGAGATGTCACGACGTCATGCCAGCTCAGCAGCCTTGTGCCCCTATCACGCCCCGTCAAATACTACCATATTTTGTAACTATCTTTTAAAGGTGCCGTGCCTTGAAGGAAGAAGATCTGGAGCGGCCCCAGCGTTCTGACATCTATCAAATGACATGTGTTTACTCGCCTTATCTCAACGGCTTTCATCCTTGTCGCGCAACCCTATCTAAAACTCTGCAACACCCGTTTCCACGTTTTATCGGATTGCAACGCGAGAACTGGTTTCAAGAAACGCTATCACACGACCTGAATACCGGATATCAAACGGTTATTGTTTCTAATCTTTTATTCCCGAAAAGATAAGTCACCCTTTACTCTCTATTCTAACGTGACCACTCTGGAAAGATGAAACAAGTTTGCAACGTTGCAGATAGAGTGTATTTGGCACTTTGGTCAGTACGAGGCCGAACCGCTCTTCTAGATCACTTCTAGAGATCGCAACTTTTGCAAAGGTCATTTGAGAATGAGCACAGCACATGTCCGATTTCTGAACTACTGTAACCTCATAGTGTTGTTGAAGACCCTGCTGAGAGTAGTTGGTGACTTTTGAATGTGACTGAAGTCCCGCTACCTACACCAGCCTTCATCTCGAGACTTGTCAAAGTACTCAAGACGTATAAAACCGCCTTTAAAATTTCCTTTTGCTCATTATGAAGCAAACACAACAAACAATACACACGCTGCATACAAACCTCTTACTTTAACAGAATCCAATACCTCTACTACTACAGAAACAATTTCACAATGGTCGCCCTTGATGATATGACATCCAACGTACCCGACCTGGTCGTTCCAGATGGTGACAATGACGCTTCCGAACAGGCAACAAGCTATGTCAACGCAGTTTACTTCACGAACTGGTACGCTATATCTCTTCTAGGTATTATGGCGTCCAACTAATAGCATACAGGGGAATCTATGGGCGTAACTATCAACCCCAGAATCTTCCCGCCTCGCAACTGACCCATGTGCTTTATGCATTCATGAACGTGAGGGCTGATGGAACCGTGTAAGTACTCTCAAGGGTCAGTAAAGAGTGTTACTTACATTACCCAGATTCACTGGCGACTCTTACGCCGACCTTGAGAAGCATTACACTGGCGACTGTAAGCATACTTGATTCCGCCAGCCTTCAGACTTGAATACTGATTAAGATTCTTCAGCCTGGGAAGAACCCGGCACTAACGCCTACGGATGCGTGAAGCAACTCTTCCAGCTCAAAAAGGCCAACCGCAAGCTCAAGGTCATGCTTTCCATCGGAGGCTGGACCTGGTCAACCAACTTCCCAGCTGCCGCTAGCTCTGCCGCTACCCGAACCACTTTCGCCAAGAGTGCCGTCGGTCTAATGAAAGACTGGGGTTTTGACGGTATCGATGTCGATTGGGAATATCCTGCCAACGCCACCGAGGCGAGCAACATGGTTCTCCTACTCCAAGCTGTGCGCAAAGAACTCGATGCATACTCTAAACAGTACGCGGGCGGCTACCACTTCCAGCTATCTATTGCTGCCCCAGCCGGACCCGACAATTACAACAAGCTCAAGTTAAAAGAGCTCGGAGCGGTTCTTGATCACGTCAACCTCATGGCATATGACTATGCCGGTTCTTGGAGCACATACTCTGGACATCAAGCCAACAAATACGCCAACTCCAAGAACCCCAACGCCACCCCCTTCAACACTGACCAGGCTGTCAAGGCCTACATCAAGGGTGGCGTTCTTTCCAGCAAGATGGTTCTCGGTATGCCAATCTACGGGCGCTCATTCCAGAATACCGCAGGTATAGGACAGACCTATTCCGGCGTAGGAGGCGGAAGCTGGGAGAACGGTGTCTGGGACTATAAGGCGTTGCCCAAGAGTGGAGCCAGCCTCGTATATGACAGCACTGCGCAAGCTTCCTATAGCTATGACTCAAACACCAAGGAACTCATTTCTTTCGATACTCCTGGCATGGTCAAGAACAAAGTTCTCTATGTCAAGAATCTTTCTCTCGGAGGAAGCATGTTCTGGGAGGCGTCTGCCGACAAGACAGGTGCTGATTCGCTTCTTGGAACAAGCTCCAAGAATCTTGGCTCTCTGGATACTACTAACAACTGTCTGAAATACCCCAACTCCAAGTATGCGAACATTGCCAAGGGTCTCGCTTAGGGAAGGATGGAGATCAGGGCCTCTGCTTGGGGCTCTTCAGGTGGTTAGTTAGCTGTTCGGTGCTTTTTTGTCACGGATTAGATGTATTGTACGGCATACCTTCGCTATAGATCAACAGACATTCGTTAGGCTTCTTCGTACTGAGATTCGTCAGTGAATCGTGTTAGCAGATACTGTATCAAGGTAGAGTCCCGCAATTGTTAAACTCGCGAGAGAAATTGCCATATATATAGTAGTTATCTTGGTCCATGCTTCAGAGATAGACCAAGCTCACCCATTTAAAGCCCTTTGGAGATGGTTTCAACCCCCCTGCAGAGAAATGTAAACCTCGGCTGTGATCTACAGATGACAATCAATAGTTTCAAGCCTCATGCACGCCAAGCAGTAAAGCAAGAAAAGTATTGAGCGGTCAGGGTGGGGCGAAGCAGCTTGGTATGACAGAACTAGCGTCTGAGTGACGTACTCATGTCGGCTGTCACAAATTCGTCGATGGGCTTGTTGTCTCGACGCAGCATGTTCCTACACCCGTATCATTACTACCAATGAAATCTTGATAGTAAGCAGTTAGCTGCCGATGTTTCTATGTACCCGGGCGGGTATTTCGAGCATCGCCATCGACTGCGACCAACCAAGAAATTGCCTCGTAGGGCTGTGCATATGCAGATGTGATATGACTTGTACGATACTTATTGGCGAGGAACCTGCGCTCTGGGAAATCTCAGATATTTTTATTTATACCTAGTTCTGCCACGAGTCTAACTGTCATTTCGGTTTACTCCAACCACAACTTACAGCCTCCCATAGTAACCCTTTCCTTCGCAGGCTTTCAGTCCGTTATAAGTCTTGACAACAAAAAACGTGTATCAGTCACCTCAGGACGTAAACTGCATGAACCAAATTGAACGCAGTGGAAAGCAGAGAACTACTCCACCAGTACTGGCGACAGGATGATGGTGTTTCTCCTGCTTGCAGTGTATGCTATTGGCGTTACTGCTGCTGACGACGGAGATGACTTTTCCAACAACTTATTTTCGGATCTAGCTCCGTACGTCTCCGCATAAATTGGCAAACCTAGTACTGATCTGATGAATCTGGATAATTAGGCTACTGGCTCTCTTTGGCGAACGTGTCACCATGCAGTCCATGAGCCAATCTATGGGCTGGGCCGACAATATCATATTAGCAATGGCTCCTATAGGTATAATCACTACTATTATTTGCGCAATAAGGGTAGGCGATCCCTCGTGGCTGAAAGCTATTATCGGCAGAGCTAGAGAGAATCTTGCAGTCGCCGAACTAGAACTTATGTCATCGACCTCGAACGAAGTCTGTGAGATGTGGAACGGGCAACAAATGGTGCGATGTATGGGGTCAGCTCCCATCACGGAGCTGATTTGCGTCCTGCCGGAGAAGATAGGAAGGTACCCAAAGATAAGTACTTACGAAAGAGATTCAAATGAGGGACAGAATTATTTGGCAGCTACCAGTGAGTATTGCTATTCTTTATTATTGACGAAATTACTATGGAGAGTGCTCCGGGCCTTAGATAAGATCCGAGTTGACCACTGCCTCAGATTTGAACGTTTGGAAAGACTTCAGCCGATGGCGCGAGTCACAAAATAGTCTGCTTGGGTCGAGAGACAACGAAAAATACTCCACAAATCTCACATGCCCGGAGGTCATAGTCCTACGCCACCAGCAGGATAAGGCACCAAATATATCGCTTAACTCGCATAACCAATTCTGGAGAGGAGAATTACGTGCGGCAGCTGGATTTGGCATCATGCTTCAGCTTGAGGTACTTATGTATTCGGGACTCGCTACTTACCACCCAGCATTGAAGTTTTCAAAGGACGGAAGCTCTGTGATTGGCTATGCATATCCTTTCACTGCATCTGGAACGCTTCTCTTGATGGCTGGGATGTTGATCTGTCCGCATGTCGTGGAGAGTAGTACGAATGAGCAACGATTTCAGCCACGCTATGGCGAGGAGGTACGGATGGTCTGGCTACAGCAGATGAAGACTGTCAGCGACCAGGTCTTTGATTCATTTGCAGTGTTTGCCAAGGACCCCAGAGCTGTCATCACAACCTCGGAGCGAGCGATCAATGACCCGACATCAGAGTCGCCAGAGAGCCAAGGTAAAAAGACACCGTACAAGAATGTCGACCAGGAAAAAAGACAAAATCGAACACAGGCCCTGGTGTTCCAGACTGTTGTTGGTACCATGATCAGTCTGTGTGGGTTTGTTGTGCAATTTGTTGGTTTGAGAGAGATGCACTGGTCAGCTTCACTTATTCAGCTTGGTGCAGTTCTTTTGATGACCTGTCTGAGAGCACTCGTTCGTCGAGGCCTGGCAAAATCTCTTGGGTCAAAGCGCCTGGTTCCGGGATACGAGCTTGACTGGTTTGCGTTGACATTAGGCGACCCCCAGAACTCAGCTTGGCACAATACGAGCCCAGATCCAAGAACTTCGAAGAAAGACAATTCCAAGCGCTGGAGAGTATTAACTGGCAAGACAATCTGCAAAGATGAAGCAGAAAAGACAAGCGATGCACAAACAGAGGGGGATGGGGGTGAGGGAAGCTCGCCAAATCAATCTGAGCCCTCGAGAGCACATCAGATGATGGTGACAAGGAAGAAACTTGGACGACTAATGAACTGGCGCGGTCCCGCATCTGCAGAGGCCATTTCTCTCGCCAGAGCAATTGAAATAACTATGGATACACTTGACTCTATTCTCCCTTATGGCATGAAAACTTGGAAATGGTCGGTTAGAACCCGCTACGAGGAACACAACGCTCAGCTCACGTCATTTTGCGTCGAAAGACGAGCCGGTAAATGGAAAGCCCACGCTGACGAGCTGGAGGCAGCACTCTCATTATGGCTTCATACTATCAGCGAAGAAGATATAGAGTGCCCTAGCTTGTACAAAAGCCAGTCTTTCGGGGACCAAGACGACGATTCTTGGTTACGGGCAAAGGAGCCGTCTGCGAAGCAAAGCCTACGAATACTGGGTCCATACGATCTTACCCTCCTTCGAGATCTGCGATGGTGGCTGCCAAAAGATGATTTCAACATTCTGGAGGTTAGCGAGAAAAGCTGTGGAGATGTGGAGGATGTGGATGATACGAAGGACCTGGAGGTTATGGAGTTTGAAAATCAACGGGTAGTTGATGGCGGCCAGCAACAACTCAGTGAAACTTCATTCCTGGGACTTGGCGCTTGTTCTACGTCTAGATGGCAAACTAATCACGCACTAGACATCGGGGAGAAATCTCGATCTAGAAGAATAAAGAGGACGAACAGCTCTCATATCTCATATGCGAGCGAGGAGGAGCGGGGCAATAGCAACTCGTACGCTCCATCTGACGAGGATGAGGAAAGTGGTAGTTGTTACTCTTATGAAGAGATAGAAATCTTCTTGGCAGCAACGTCGAACGATTCTCCGAAACTCCTATACGCTCAAGATATGTTCACGACCTTCATGTGGGCTGTAACAACAATATTGGAAAAGCCCGTCCAGGCCGATGCCGACATACATCCCAACGACGCTGGCGACCGCATGGATTGGAGGAGCTTCAAGCTCCAAAACAAGATTTTGTCGGATATGGTCCATGGCATACACGATACTGGACTTGGAACTCTGCCTCAAATCCAACTCAGCATCATCCCACCCCTGAGTTACAATAGCAGGCTTCCACAGCCTGACTCGGTCATTGAACTCGCGCGACAACAGGCTAGGCCACACGAGCATATGGGAGATTGGAAAAAAGCTGCTGATATATATCTGTGGCTTTTTCACATTGCAAGCACGTTTCCTGAAGATAGTGGCGTTTTCGCCAGGGCCACAGCGGTAGTAGTGGAACTTTTGAGACAAGTAGTCTTAGCTATCGACCTGAGAGATCACCAAGGAGATGATTTTGAGCACCTCGAGGGAGTGCGACGGGAAGTTGTCCGCGAGTTGCAACCATTTTCAGGCATCGCATCCAGTTTTATGCGGCTGTACGAGAGACAATCTCGTCGCTGGAAATGTCCCATTGCGCAGGAGCAAAGCTCCCTGGCAGCTCACACAGTCTTTCCCGAAACCTTCAAATACACGATTGTACATGATTGTTTGTCCTCAGAAAAAGAAGATCGTGTTTGGAGGTGGCGAGATATCATCGAAATGGAGAGAGGGAAACGAGACGGCCGCGTTGGGTATGACAGAGACATTCATGGTTGGACTCCACTTCATTATTCTGCAGTGAACTTGGAGTTTTGGTTAAAACATCAGTTAGCAGAGATCCAGAGTGATGTCAATGCTCAAGATCTCGCCGAGTGGACCCCTCTTCATTATTTTTGCGGTAGTGAGAACGACCATGAATTTGCTTTCCATTTTCTCCTACAGGAAGGTGCAGATATCAACGCACAGGGGAGAGATGGAGTAACGCCCCTTCATTGTGCAGTGAAGAAGGGCAATATAAACATTGCAAAAGTGTTGGTGGAGACGGGGGCAGCTATCGACGTTCCGGATTCGTCAGGAATGGCACCTTTAATGTGGGCTGCATACCAGGGGCATGATGGCATTGTTCGTTATCTCCATGATGGCGCAAACATGAAGCTGCGAGACCGGAACGGCAGGACTGTTCTTCATATTTTGATCCTTTCGGACAGGGTCAAATTTGACTCAAAGGGAGAGATTGCTGGGTTACTCATCAAGGCTGGTGCTGATCAAGACGCCAAGGACAGGAAGGGCCAAGCGCCCCTGCACTACGCCATCTTGAAAGAAGAAGAGGACACCGTGTGTCAATTTCTTGAAAATAGAGTCGACAAAGAGGTTAAGGATGGACTTGGGACGACACCGCTACAAATCGCCGCCAAACGAGGAATGGTGAGCATAGTGAACCTATTGATCCGAAGCGGGGCTCAGGTGGAATCCAAGGATATGAATGGTTGTACTCCACTGATCCTAGCCGCTGAAGCAGGGCACGACGCCGCTGTTAAAGTTCTTCTTGATGAGGGCGCAAATGTCATGGCACAAACTGTCGTTGACCGGACGCCATTGCATGTGGCTGCCGAGTCTGGATCAGTGGCTGCCATGGCCCTACTCCTTGACGCAAACCCTGAAGCAGTAAATATTAAATCCAGAACGTAGTCGACGCCTTTGCACGAGGCTGCCCGTCGAGGAAGCGAAGCTGCCGTGGGACTACTCAGTGAGAAAGGTGCTTGGAAGAACGCCCAGGATGAATACGGCCAGACGCCATTGCATCTAGCTGCCGTGAGGGGCCATGCGAAATCCGTTGAGAGGCTCATTGAGGAAATGTGTGATCTGGAAGCTCGAAACGATTGGGTCGGGACGGCACTACATCTGGCTGCTCAGAGCCAGTCGGGACAACTTGAAGTTATTAAACAACTTATTGGGGCGGGCGCTAATAAGAAGGCCAAAAGTATTGGCGGTCAGACGCCGTTAGACATCGCAGTCAAGAGAGGATTAGAAGATATTACACAACTACTAAGGTCGAAGTAGATAGCTGGAGCGACCAACTTCCCCATCATAGGATTGAACAACACAGGACAGGCATTGACACTAGGTCGTTTTCAGGCTTATTCGTGTTGAAGAAATCACTAAACTATGCAGGTAGACACCAGGGTACGTTAGAATCTTGCGATTGTTGAGCTCTTGAGAGTGAATGAAATCCTCTCTCGTGCCGTAACATGGAAGGAATACCGTATCTACTCTCGGAATTCAGAACGCCCTGTGGACCCTAACTTCGACCAGTCTGACTAGCAGTAGCAGATTTAAGCCGGCTATAGACTACTTCACTGGCCTAACCAGCCAATCACCGAGAGTTAGGGTTTCTCCCACCTTCTTATATGAGGTATAGAGGATCCATGCATTCCGAATTTCGAGAGTAGATAGAGTAAGCCTATTTGAGCTTAGGGGCATGCAAGATGAGTGATTAGTAAGCTTTGAAGATATCGCCTGATTTCATATACCGTCAGCAGAGAATTTGACAACCATGACAGCTCAACCTCTCCGCTGGAGTCTTAGTCTCTAATTGATGCTAAAGTCCCATCGTCATGTTCTCCTATGAGAAGACAGGCGGTGTGCTCGGCCCAACTAATATCCGCCTCCTCCATCTACTTCCAGCAACGGATATCAACGACCCGATCGAGTCTCGCATCGAGGTTGTCTCACTCGAGGAAAATCCCGCATATGAAGCTCTTTCATACTGTTGGGGCGAGAACAATCAACTTCGCGAGATAAAATGTAACCAGCAAGAATTCCAGGTCACCGAGAATCTTTTCAGTGCATTGCAGCATCTGAGGAACGAGCATTCCGAGCGAACGCTATGGATCGACGCCATTTGCATCAACCAGAAAGACCTTGAGGAGCGCCAATCTCAAGTTTTACTTATGGAAGATATCTACACCAAATCGGAGAGAGTGGTCGTCTGGTTGGGTCCCGATCCCGCCTCTGATGGAGTCAATCACTTCTTCGAGCTGATACAATCAAATCCAAATCGCGGAAGGATTCAACTTACCTCGAAGAGACTGGTTCTCCAAATTAATTTAGCTGATGGTGATCTCATTTCCCAAAGCGCGCACGTGTCTTCCTCTAAGGTTCCGGCTGAGCAAGACTATGTTATACCTAAGGAAGCCCAAAAAGGCGCAGTTGCTTTATTGAAAAGACCATGGTGGACAAGGGTGTGGACCGTCCAAGAATTGATTCTAGCTCCCACGGCGATCTTCATGTGCGGCAATCTAACTGCTTCATCACTGGACGTCCGATACACGTGGGCCAAAATTCTCGAGAAGGCATTCAAGCACGGCAACAACGCCTTCGAAACTGGCGACGATGACGATTTGGACGATCTTAGAGAATTAATGTTTGATCCTGATGGCTCAGTGTCTATTGCTAAACTCCGATTATTAACAAGATCCCCTATGATTAACGAGCTTGGGTCGCTACTTCGTCTTCATAGGTGGTTGAAAGCGAAAGATCCAAGAGATAAAGTATACGGCTCTCTGGGTATCGCTGCATCAACTTATGGTATCAAGCCAGACTACACCGTTTCGACTGTGGCATGCTACACACGTGCAGCCTTCAGCATTATATGCGGTAGCCATTCCCTGGAGATTTTCAGTTGCCTACGAAGGCCATCCTGTCTAGAGACCACCTTAACAGACTTGCCTTCGTGGGTTCCTGACTGGAGTTACGACTTCTCTAATATTCCAGATGAGGCAAGGGGTCCCAACAGTATCCATAACCACGTTGTAAGAGAAAACACGCACATACCAGGCATACTAGCAACAAGGGATAAATTTCCCGAATTGAAGGCGTCCAAGTCCGATATGTCCTTCACTCCACGGCTTCTAGATGGCTGCAAAATACTGGTTCTTAGGGGCATTGTTGTGGATGAGTTAAATTCTGTTGGGAGCAAGCTGGAATTTCCCTACACGGCACCTAGACTATGGTCTAGCAGTGCAGTCAAGAATAAAATTCGCCAATTAAAGACAGACTCGAAGAATCAGGGGCGGATTGGGGGGCTCATGGATACCATCAAAGGCTGGCAAGATCTGGCATTCAAAACTGAAAACCTTCAGATAGGGCCCGATGAAACCCGGATGGACGCTTTCCTTACAACCCTAATGACCAACCGGATTCGTCTCGACGCAGATCGACGCGTTATTTTGGATTATCTCGAACAAAATATAAAACTGGCCTATGAGATGCCCAAGACTGGCATTGTTATGAATCAGCTGCATCTTTCACATATTATGCCAAAGATCTACCGCATAATACTGGGATACAAAAAAGTGCAGAGTCTAGATGACAGCGATATGTTCTCGTTTGGGGAATCATTCACTAATATACAAAGCGCAATGGACCAAAGGATGGCAACCACGGGCTCAGGATATCTCTGTTTGGTTCCTTGGAACACCCAACCTGGTGATCGGATTGCACTGCTTCAGGGTGGGGGAACGCCCTATGTGTTGCGGAAAGCTGGGAAGAAGTGGAGGATCCTTGCGGATTGTTATGTTCATGGAATCATGTCTGGTGAGGCATGGAGTGATGATAAGTGCGTTGATATAGAGATCATCTGACCAAACGGTGAAGGCTTTTGGAAAAAGATGTGGGAAGTTGTTACTCGAGAACACGAGAAGAGTGCTGGTTGGAGTACCGGGAGGCCCCCTATCATGAGAGCAGTGTTTTAGTGGCCGCTTGATGGGCGTTGCGCCCGCGATACGAGGCCAAGTAAGGGGTAATTGAGGGATATTTGGACAAGGGAGAGCTCACACTAGACTACGGACTACTGGTCACACCCCCATCCGTGTCCGGGAGACGATTGTCATCAAATGTGGCGGGCTAAGGACAAACACACACGGCGAGTCGGAAGAAGCAGGTCTAGAACCACAGTTGGACTGCAATATAGCTCGTATTTTAAGTAATGGCAGAATGTGTTTGAAGGGCCCAGTCGTGTGATGAGCAGATTGAGCGCCATGAACCACTTGCCACGTACAGGTAGCTGGAGTCAAACACCCAACTAGCCAGCCACCCCTTTGCGCTTCACATGCACTAGAGTCGTCTTTCTACCGCAAGGAGGTAAAGGCTGTCACAATTTGGCCACTCGTTAGCCAAACCTAACCAGGCCAGAGGTGAGCTCCAAGGCGAAAGACCCCCTTCGAGTGATGTCCACATCCTCGAGACAGTTTTAGTGGCGGCTCATAGCTACTCGGTAAGTCTGAAATTGACAAATGTCTGCTACTTCGTCTTATCAAGTTTTATGCCTCATGTCAACCGACATGCAAGACTTGCTAAAAAGTATATTTGCCTTTTTAATCTGAGTGTTGGGGGCATGATGCTTTGCCAGTGGAAAGATAGATAGGGGCATAATTCCCTCAATGACTTCGGCCCCAAGAAGGCAAAAAGTATCGTATATTTATCCGACTCACAACGTATCTATGAATGGATGATTTCATAATACAAACTAATTTAGGGGCGTTTTTGAGTTCTTCTTGAAAGCCAGGTTGAAGGTTTCGAATCGTACCATGTTCTCTCGGCTTATGTGCCATGAAGCGGTGTACACTGAACGAGGCACCTAGAACCATTCTCGATAAGAATTGCAAAACATTTATGAACCTATCGGATTGGAAGACTAATGAAAAAGGTGTAGCATCGTGTACCGCGTTGCAGCTTCTTCCCAACCATTGATTTGGACGTACAACCAATGAGTCAGATCAAGCTTCGGTGAGGAAAAGCTTCGGGCGTAACTGGAAAGTCAACCGAATTATTATCTTTAATTGCGCATCAGTTAGAAACTTTGATAAGATATTGTATCCTGCAATTGGCCATGTCGTCTGACTCTGGGCACTCAGACCATCACCGGGAGGAATAGGAACCAGATGTCAACAAGGGTTTGCAGATCTTGCTTATTCTACCTCGAACGTTTCTGGGGTTTAGCACGTGATGATCTGCCCCGATTCGTAAAGCGACATGTAAATGATCTCTCTCTCATCTTGACTGCTGTGCTTAGTATTTAGTAGGAGTGAAATTCTATGAGCTGTCTCTTGGTGTTCGCACTTGGGTGTTAAATAGCCTTGAAAATCTGGTAGTGATAGATAAGCCGTTAACGTTGAGTTGAACCAATCTCGCCCTAAACAAAGCCTCATTAAATAAAAGCATGAACCTTCCAGATGCATTTCTGCCCTTCTTGATGCTCGTCCATCCGTGTACACCTGACACTTGAGCACTGATCTCAACAAACTTACACTACCTCTGTTACACATAGTAGAACGGACATGGGGTTGAGATTAGAGATGCCAAGCGTTGACGTCCCCGTCTGCCTCCGAATGCTTAGAATACCTTCTACCCCGAGTAGTTGCCGATCACTCCAATCTGGCATCTCACCGGCGAGACTCGCTTAGACAACTCTCTTAGCCAGGTATCCGTGCTGTCATCTTAATGACAAGAGCTTCCGGTGTCAAATCACAATTGCACAGCTTGTGAGAGAGGTAATCCTACCCTATTCTGGAGCCTTGGGTAACAATCAAGGTGAGCCACTGACCTAGAAGCTGAAAATGGCTGATGTGGGTGGTCTCACCTTAATGGTGCCAAGCTTTACGACCCCAGCAAGACTACGACATTCATTGTGGAACAACGTCACAACGCATTCTTGTTGTTTTTGGGGTTGGGCCGACGTGGGATGGTTGTAGTGCAAGGATGCCCCAACCTCCAGGCGCTTGGTGCAGATCTGTCTGACACCAATCATCAAGGCGGTGAATCCTTCAGAATCTAAGGTTTGACTGGGGTCCTGTCAGCCCGTCTAGCGAAGATCAACCTTGGAATCCCCTAGTAGGTTGTTCGAGAAGAAGTCGGAAAGTCTTATCCCTAGTCCGTCGAGATCTCGCCACTTTAAAGCACTAGTCGGGACTAGATCTGGGGGTTGTGCCTAGTTGATAGTCATGCTGGGGCTATGGTCAATGGTCCGTTGGGATGTCGTCTTTTTAGGGCCAGAGGATGCAACCCTACTACAAAATTGGAGACCAATGAGTTTGCTTGCAAGAGGTAATCTGTAGTCTAGAAATCCCGCGTTCTTAGTAGTACCTGATCAGCAACGTGCATAGAGTCACCTTGGCATCAGTCTATTGACTTGTCGTTGGAAAGTTACTGATCAGGATGCGTGGCTAAGCACAGCCTAGTGGAGTATCTACGAAAATTGCACTACTTGGCGCCTAAGGATAATGTTGTTTGTGGACCTCCGCGAACCGTCCCATCGAGACCACAGCCACTTACCCCAGCATTACTTAAATGACTCGCAAAGATATCCCCGCACATATAGCTCAATGTTTTCGTGTAACTAACTCGGGAGACCTCGGAACGGTTCTGGACCTGCCAAGCGCGTTTCTGATACGGACATACGAGAATGTGATGCATTACAACAACATCTAGGCTACAGCATTACTGGCTCCCGTTGGGCAGTTCAGGGTGGTATCGGTGACTAAATACGCCGAGGAATCCTTGTTTCACCTGTCAGACGTAAAATTACATGGGATTACGGCTATTATCATTGCTACAACAAGCGACATGTCAGATATTGGAGTGAGAATCGCCGTTTTCGCTTACATCGTTCAACACTCAATGTTATGGCGTTTGATATGATGTCAGTGATGGCCCCGATGGGGGAGATTGGCCAAGGAGAGGGGACGGCTTGGCTGGGAGAGTGCGGAGGCTAGGCCAAGAGAGGCGCGGAGAGAATGCTCAGTACGTGCGGGGACTGGGGGCATGTGGTGAGAAATCACAGAAGGGTAAACGCTCACTTGGCACTTGAGGCTTGGCAACCACGCCTAATGATTCATGTGCGATCACTTCAATATTCATGACCAACAAAAATGTCTCACGTTTTAAACGGCTGTCTCCATCGTGAGCGACAATGACGCGGGGAATGTCAGCCTCTCCTTCCCCCGGCACTCACTTCTAGATCCCTGCTTCCCCATAACCTTCTCCGCAACCTTAAACATTAAGCTTAATCTCCTTCCCCATTCGGAGTTGGCGGCCGTGCTGCGGGCGTACAGTTCTGGAAATGCCGCACTTGTCGCGACCCTGTTTCCGTGGGGAACAAAATTGAGGAAACTGTTTTAGGTGCGGGGGTCTATTGGGTTAGTTTCTGTTTTTATGGCACCTCCTGGCCTAGATGGTGGGCATTCTGATAGGCTGTGCTTTCGGGGAGCTCTGTGAGGCACTCAGCGTTTAGATGGTGTCATTGGGGAGGTTCTGCCAATGATATACGAACACTAGTCCCCGTGCTGATAACGCCGCTGATGCCCAGATTACAAGGCAAGTCTTCTAGAATGAAAGAAGCATTGGATGTCAAAGTTCGAAAGCTTGTTCAAGGTTCTCGTATAGCACCAGGACTGCTGATACCCCGGCAGAAAACACGAGGAAGGCTGGCTTCTTTCTTGGCGACGTTGGCTCGGAGGATCTTCGTTTTCTAGCGTCATAATAGCCTCTTGGCTCTATCTAACCTGCTCACATGAGACCAGGAAGCAGAGGCCAATTAATGATCCAAGCAGCCGTTGTGGGGGGTGTCATCCTTGTTTCCGCAAGACGAAACCTGGATGAGGACTGCCCCGAAGGTCTTGGCGTATCATTCTTCATGCAGACTGCAGTGCTACTCGGGCCGTTGGTCTAGACCAACTCAATCTTGCACTTGGCGAACTTCCAGATCTCCTTCTGGTCCTCGCGGCATTGCCGACTACTGATACCACTCCGCTCTGCACCCCGCATTGCGGGGGAAGGGGAAACACGGCGAGGTGACCGATGTGGAGGGGATCGCTGACCGTTAGCTTTATCCCCAGGTTTTGGTGCTTTGGCCCCAGAGTCAACGGCCTATATAACAGGTCGGTATGCTCCCACAACGGTTTCTTTCGTCAAGGCAGTCGATCCCTCTGACTACCCTACTAGGCCCTACTCAGTAGCCTCTATCTTTTCCAATACTGTTTAGTCCATACTCAACATGGCTCAATACAATCGTGACGAGAAGGTCGACGCTACCAGGGACGTCGAACCTCAGATCTTTCAAGATGAGCACCCTGAGAAGCAGATCCCAAAGGTTGACAGGATCGATTACTCTGGTGCTCACGAGAAGACCGATCCTAAAGAAATTGCTCTTGTCAAGAAGCTTGATCGATGGATGATGGTCAGTCGATAACCCAGAGCTTACTTTAAATGTGACATGCTAACGTGAAACCAGCCAATGCTATGGAGCATGTATTGGCTCAACTATCTGGATCGAAATGCCATTGCGTTGGCTCGTCTCAATGATCTTGAAGAGGATCTCAACCTTCAAGGCACTGGTAAGTCATTGCTATCACACCAGGACCAGAACTGCTGACTGACACCGTCTCTTAGAGTACCAGACCTGCGTTTCGATCTTGTTTGTCGGTTACATCCTGGGACAAATCCCCTCTAACATGTTCCTTACCCGAACTCGCCCCAGTCGATACATGGTAAGAAGCTCCAGATCCTATACTGGAATTTTACTGACTCACTGTTAAGGGTATCATGATGATGCTCTGGGCTGTTGTCAGCGCTCTCACTGCCGTCGCAAAGGATTTCAAGGGTCTTCTTCTTACTCGATTCTTCCTCGGTCTCACTGAAGCTCCTTACTATCCCGGTGCCGTCTATCTCCTCTCCATCTTCTACACCCGTAAAGAGGTCGCCACTCGTATCGCAATCCTCTACACCGGCAACATCCTCGCCACCGCTTTTGCTGGTCTTATCGCAGCCGGTATTTTCCACGGCATGGACGACGTCGCCGGTATTGCCGGTTGGAAATGGCTCTTTATTCTCCAGGGTGCCGTCACGTTCGTCATCGCTGTCGTTGGCTACTTCATCCTGCCCGACTTCCCACTCACCACCCGATGGTTGACCGAGGATGAGCGCCAGCTTGCTCACAACCGCATGGAGCTTGATACGGTTGGAAACAAGGGAGAGACTAGCACGTGGAAGGGCTTGAACCAAGCTGTGCGGGATCCCATGGTGTGGATCTTTTGCTTCATGGGTATGTCATCATGTCCTATGCACCCTCATTTTGTCTACAAATCGCTAACCACTTCCAGCACATCTCCACTTGGCCGCGAATGGATTCAAGAACTTTGTAGGTTTATTGCTATTCTGATAGCTGGCGAAGTGCTAACGAAAGAAATAGTTCCCCACCGTGGTCAAGACGCTCGGCTTCAACACCACCATTACTCTCGTCCTTACATGCCCACCTTATCTGATCGCCGGCGCTAGCACAATTCTTGTTTCCTACTCATCTGGAAAATACAACGAGCGAACCTGGCATATCACTGCCTCGAAAGCGGTGGCTGTAATTGGATTCGCTTCCGCGGCCGCAACCCTCAACACTGCCGGACGCTACGTCTGCATGGTAATCTTCACCATTGGCACCTACGCCGTCAACAGTCTAATCCTCGGTTGGTGTGGATCTGTCTGTGGTCAGACCAAGGAGAAGAAGGCTGTTGCTATCAGTATGGTCACCATGATCATGAACATCAGCTTCATCTGGACTCCCTACCTCTGGCCTGAGAGCGATGAACCTCGTTACGCCATCGCTATGTCTAGCAGTGCTGCTTTCAGTATCGGAACTGCTGCGCTTGCCTGGTTGGCCAAGGTCATCTTGGTGAGGCGAAACCGCAAGCTTCGCGCTCAGGATAGCGAGACTGAAGTCTACTACGTCTTCTAAGCGCATTGTTTAGAGATGAAAGGAATGTCAATTGGGAGGAAGGCTATGGCCATTGCATTGAAGCAAGAGGCCTTATGGGTATGAGATTGAGTACACATAGAGATGGTAGACACGTCAATACTTTTTCTCTTGCAATGCCAGACTGTTTTCTAAAGCCTTTTGTCCAAGTCAGCCCTGTAGACTGTCATGCTGAGCTTTAATCTGCACTTCTAGACATCGCGATGTCTTCTTAGGAAGAGAATTATCACTAAATAAATATCCTTTCCTAAACTAACATAGTACGTAAGGCTTAACGCACCTGAATAATACTATCTTGCACACGTCCAATATCTGGTCCAATCAGATGGCAACGATGGCTAAACGGGGTATGGCGCTCATCGCTACCGGGCCGGCATATCCAAGAAAGTGATAGCCCTCCACTAGCAATCAATAGTTCATGTAGGTGGAGATTCGCCAAATTAAAGATCCCTATCGATTCTCTTCAAAACGTCTTGGCTTTCACTCTTGGCACTCTTGGTTTTTTCCAACCTTACTTACCAAAATTCACATTCATTGACTTGTTGGTTGTTCAACCACGTCTATTCATTTCCATAATGCGTTTCTCAATTCAGTCTCTCTCACTTTCTGCTTGCTCTCAACGCAGGCAGGTTTCGCTTTTGCGGGACCATGCAAGCCGAGGACCACCTCAGGTGGTGTAACTGCCACCACTACACTCGATGAATCATCGACAACTACTACGCTCAGTGAGGAATCCACCACTACGCTTGCTGAAGAAACAAGCACTGTCACACTTAGTGACGCGTCCACTACTACCCTCGCTGATCTATCCACCACTATCACGCTCAGTGAGGCGTCAACCACCACTGTTGCTGAGACCACCACCACTCTACTCTCTGAAGAGTCGACTACCACTACTGCAGGAGAGACTACGACTACTACATTCGTTGAAGAATCAACTACCACTACTCTTGCTCAGACCACCACCACAACAACAATAGGCTTTGAGGGAACTCCCCTTGCTGCAATCTTCGACGATGGAGACGAATTGTATGGCTATGTGCGCAGTGACGGTGGATATCTCAGCAGCAATGAAGAGGGATCCACTCCGGCAATCTTCGCCATCGAGCCCGACACCTCTCGACTTTTCGCTACTCTCTCCGACGGCTCGAAACTCTACTCTATGACCGTCATTCCGGATGGCCCTATCTACTCCCTCGTTTTTGATACTGCGGAAAACATAGAGACGTACGACTTTTATCATTTCATTACATGCATAGAGGACGCCGATCACTTCCTCAGCTGTCAGTCTGAAGGTGGTCCGACTGATATAACTTGGTACTATACGGCGGGCAACCAGATTTACTATGGGACCGACATCTCAGGCTTTCATCAGTACCAAATTCTTCGGTTCAGAATTCAGTAGATTCCGCCATTCGGTAGTTTCCTTCAGAGCCTGATTTAGCAATGAGGTTATGATTGGGGCAGGACGAATGATGTAGTTACGGAGTGAAGGTTCAAGGGAACAATAGGTAGGCTTCGAGGGAGGGTGAACCCCAAGCGGTAATACTTTATGTGGCACCGGGAGTTCTTGTTCTATGTACATAGTTGGCGAAGTTATAAATATTCTTGTGGCATACATAAAGATCTTCTTCCTGTCCCGGATAATGTGTTTGACAGACTTGCGTAGCTGAGAGCGTTCGATAATAGCTTTGTGAATTTACTAAGCAATGCCATCGTTATAGTTGTCTACAGCCCAAAGCTTAATACCAGAGTTGCTGGGATCTGTTCCTATGATTGCATCTAGGGTACGTAGGGGTTAAGGGTTATAAACGAGTATTTCTCTGTTCCAGATCATTCTTGAATGACCCCAGCCAAAGCTTTCAAGGCCTCGCGAATAGTTTCCGTAGTCTCCTTGGGACTTTCAACAGGCCAAAAATGACCCCCAGGAACAAATTTCACATCAAGCACCTGAGCCCGAGGAACAAGCTTCCGAATTTCTTCCAAGTCAAACCACTCACGAGGTTGGGTCGGACTATCATACCCTTGTAAGATAACAATGGGAGAGGTCCATTCACCCATCAGCCGTCTGCGACGGTCTAGCCACTCTGAGTGGAATGTGCTCGAGTTGTAATATCGCGGTACCGCTTTGTTAACGCCTTCATAAGCAAGCTCCTGGGCTACCCGCTCTAGCGTAGCTGTTTCGTTTGGAATTTGCCGTACGGAGAACCACATGTATGCCCAGACGGCGAGCTTTTGCGGATTGTCCATGATGCCGTTATAAGGTGCGTTGAGAAACATGTCGTGCTGTGAAGATAGAGCTGGGTTGTAGTGGATGAGGTGCTGCTCGCCTCGGATGTAGCCAAGCACGCGGTCGGGGAACAGAGCGGCAATGTAATCGCCTTGAACAGTTCCGCGATCATGAGTAACTAGACTGTTGACTGTGTAAGCCCATCAATTACACATTTAAGAGTCGGAGTGTTTACGAACTAAAACTTCTCAATACCTGCAACAAGCAACATGGCAGCAAGCTGCCCAGCTGCACCCTCATGTCGATAATCGCCTGGTTGTTTGCTAGACTGCCCGTATCCCTTGAGATCTGGAGCCACGGTGAAGTAACCGTCCTGAGACAACGCTGCCATATGATGATGCCATTCAAACCAGGAGTCTGGTAACCCATGGAGAAACACCACAGGGGTTTTTGTCTCATCACCACTGGTTACATAATGGAAACGAACAGTATCGTAATCTCCTGGTGCATCCACAAAATGATGTGTGAAAGTAGCGCCGCCCAGATGTTCTACTGAGCCGTCCGCATCTGGTTCTCGTGGTTTCAAGGGTCCAAATTCAGCGAGTCGCTCTTTGATCTTTTCTGGGGAAGGTGCAAACTCGGAGACAGGACGCATCCGACTGGGGAGGTCGGTGTAGGTAAAAGAGGGGTTCTCGGCCATGATTGGAAGTTGGTAGATCGTCAATGGTTAGAGCCAAAGGGTTGTCATTGTATAGCAGTGGAGGCAAGGCATTGACTTAAACGCCTGGGCTTTGGGGTTTATATATGTCTTGGCCATCTCAACGCTCACCTTTCTCACCAAACGACTAGCCAGTCGGAAACTTTGTTTAAACAATGCGGTATCACGGAGCAATTTCCAAAGTCCGTAACTCTCATTCCCTCTAGAATGTAGGGTCCCATAAGTGACGTAGCGCTTACTTATGGTGCTATCTCTGCTTGTTCCCTCGACGTTGGACCAATAGATCACGCCCGAAGCTCGAAATGGTGGCTGGCGTCAGCCCGTGTCCGTAGGACATTAAAGCCGATCTCTTTGAAGCCCGTGGCACTGGCGGAGCTTCTTCAAACGCACATTCACTTGATCTTAGGTCAGCAACTTCGAGATGACTTTATTTCCTTATAATAAAAGGCCAAAATGGAATGTACTGATCAGTACGGTTTTCTGCCCCAGACGAAACGCATTGGAAAATAAGCTCCTGTATTGATCAACTCGTTCTCCAGATCTTGGGCCAGCAAATCCAATCGTTCATCCGACAACGGCTTGGTAGATGAGTCCAAAGCTACAGTGTCGCGATTAGTATGCATCTTCAAGTTCTTGTGGGCATGAGCGACACATAGCTTACCCTTAGCACCCGCCGCAAACCCTTTGGCGATAACCAAATCCGCTTCAACACCTAATCTCCCCAGCTCCTCGTTCTTGTTGCGCTTCCCAACTGCGCGCATCGCTGTCTGCTCATGTATCTCCTCGAGTCCCGCTTCCACCAACCATGACTTCATCTTTGGCGCCTCCAGAGGATCCAGCCCTGATGATTGGCAGACGGCTCGAATGCAGGCGAACATATCGTGGTACCGTGGGTTCTCCGCCTCTGGTGTTGGGCAGATGCGATCGCAATCCCCAATCTGGATCCAACCACCAGGCTTAAGGAGCTTGATGTGCTCATTGACCACAGCGCGCTGTGCGGCACCTGAACCGGCGGCGATAAGGATCATACGGAGATTGACGAGGTCAAAAGAATTATCCCATTCTTGTGGCGTCGGATCTTTGATGTCTTGCTTCACATATGTAATGCTTTTGGTGGTGGTAGTTGGGAAGAAAGAAGCATTGATATCGGTACCGATGAATGTGTGCTCGCCCTGAGCCGGCGCGGGAATTGAAGATTGGACATCGCGCATCCAGAGACCATCTGCTGTTCCGACATCGAGTATGGCTCGAGGGGCGCTTGAAAAGTCAAGTGCCGGGAATACCAGGGTGCCTTCTGCTGCCTGTTTGAATCCAAGATGATAAATGGTCAATCGGCCTATGTCGCTACTCACGTCTTTGTCCTGGGCTTTTAGATACCATTCAGGCGTGGCGTACACTGAGTCTGCCATTTTCAGATATAAAAAACGTGCAAAGCTGATCAACAAGTTGGGCCTGGAAGACTCTAGTTGCGAGTAAGACAAACGCACTGCTTATCGGGCTGGGCAAATCCAGGCAGCCATTCGACCGCGCGGGTTCTTTGTTGAAAGCGGCACAGCTGTTGTTCATCATCAGCCTGTTGGGACATTTCATCCGGCACACCAGCGGCAACCTGCATGTGTAGCGTCTGGCTTACGATCCTTCACCTCTGCACCCTTGCAGGGCGTCCTTGGATCATACCTATTACCTAAACTCATCAAAATCTATACAGTCTCATAGTCTAAGCTTTGACCTACCATATGTTATATTTGTTGAATTCCAATAATCTTTGTCCCCCTCAAGCGTCTAGATGGATTGGTAGCTTTTCGGCTAATAGCCGTGACCGTCACTGTCTGAGCCTTGATAACGATCCGCGAGTTTTACTGCCGTGACAAATTGGTGGCCAAATGTTTGGTCGACCCAGTGCTTGGGACCGACCGGCGAAGGCGGCTGATGATCGAACAGGCACACCCGGAACAAAGGGCTTCTATTCTTCATTGTCGACAATCAATTGAAGGAAACACGACAACAATAGTCGCAATCATATTGATATTGGCAATTCCAGAAAAGCAGCTTGCCAAATGAAATGAGAAAGCATTGTCAATTTGTCAATTTGTTTGCAGCAGGTGCTTGGCTTACTAAGCGACTTCACTGCGCCCAAAACACTCCCACGCAACTCTCCTCGCTTCTTTTCTTCTCAATGCATGCATCGCGATGCCTCGGATTTTCGCAGACAAAGCGAGCAATGCCCCGGTATCTTCAATGGTTTTTCCATTGATATATATAAACTCGCAATCGGATATGCAAGATCCGGTGTGGATACCCAGACGTCCACCGCTCCTCAGGGCGCGCAAGTTTGTACTGGCCTGACGTTGAAGAAGCACGCCGTCGAAAGTGCAACATCTCAACGTGTGCGCATAAGGTTATTATGCTCGAGATGCGAAAAAAAAACGTGTTTTTTGCAAAGGCTAAAGGCAGGCCCTCATACCGCATTTGAGGCCAACAGCACTATCAAGTAGCAACATCTCAACAATGCGCGAAGGGTTCCTATATAATCCGAAAGTAGGTGTTACGTCTTTCTTGTTCGGGAGTCGGCTGGCTGACTGGGACAGATCGTTGACCCATTGAGGACCGGTGGAGGATACTGAGAAGACCGACGAGAATTGGAAACATGACATGCCCGATGACTGAATATGCTAGCAACTTCTAAAGTCCCACGTGGAACGAACCCGAACATTCATCGTAGCGAAAGACTGCTCTTTTCGAAATCTGAGCTTGTTCTCAGATCGGCTTCGCAACACATTCTCAATAACCACGATGGGGTATAGCACTGGGCGGCCATGACGGAACACCTGAGCATAACAGCGACCATGTTTCAGATCATACAAGGTTTCCCAAAACGATTCCGACCGCTGGAACGACATCCTCCGAACCCCGACGAAATCACATGGCACTAGAGCCATGAGAACTAAACGCGGACACACGTTGATGTGATTTGCGAGAAGCAGAGGCGGAAAAACCCACGTATTCAAAATCGATATGTGTCAAAAACCTTATGTATTTTGACTTCCTAATTCTCCCTCAGTCCTGCAGATTCCCCCGAAACCTTCGATAGGTTAACTCACACTATTAGCCAGATTAACTTCCCAGATAGCACAAATACAGCCCCCTAAGTCACCCTTT
>JABEXW010000128.1:0-96697 GCA_013266185.1 Fusarium sarcochroum | reverse complement strand
CGGGCAAGGCTCCATAAAAAGCTCCGGGCGAGTTGATCCAGTCGCTCGCCATCATCTTGGAGAACAATGTAACATTCGTCTTAGGGAGGTCTCCAGAAGTTAATCCTCTCATGGAAATAGTTCCATTCTCTGCTGTTGTTGGTACGAGACGCGTATTGAAGATACCGTCCCGAGCCTTGATGACGTCGGTACTGTTGCTGATGAAGTTGGTGATTACCAAACCAGGAGGAGCTCCCTCGGTCATATTGACAGCCAGAGTGAGCGAGGAGTTGAGACCTTTCGTGGTAGAAACGTAGGACCCCCCAAAATTCGTTCCAGCCTCCTTTGCAGCTTGCTTCCAAAGTGAAGGGAGGACCTTTTCGAGCATATGATCAGCAAGAGCAGAAGCGATGCGAAGCCTTGTAGACTCTACAGGGTTTGCTGTAAGCACAGTAAACCCAACACCAAAGTCAGGAATCAGCATGAGCCATGTGGTGACGAATGCGCCATCGCCGGACTTTGAGTAGATATCTGTCACAACACCGGACTTTGGGTCGGTTGAGCGGACAATCTCCCAAGGCGCTCCGACCTGGATGTCGAGCTGTGCTGTGTTTGATTGAGGCTTCATCCACCAGCGAGTGACATTAGCGGGCAGGAGGGTATTGTTGAGGATAGAGATTCCAAGTTTAGAGAGATCGTTCGTGGTGGAAAAGACGCCTCCGGATGGCATGGTGATGTTTGTATCGGCACTTCCATTGACGTAGGTGAGGATCTGTTCATTTGGAATGACAGCCTGGCCTAGTCGGGACTGGGCAACGCCTCCAGCCGACGAGTCTTTCATTCCAAGTGGTGAGAAGACATTCTCATTAATCCAAGGCTTGTAGGAGCGGCCCGTGAGCTTCTTTACCACTTGGCCAAACAAGACAAAGCCAGCATTGGAATACTCCGGCGTCTCCCATGGGAGATGTGCACGAGGAATATCTTTGAGACTTTGGACATAGAAGTCGGTAGTGCATGACTCGTTGGTGATGCCCTGCATGTAGCAAGGGTTTTCCAAAAGCTTGGAGGTGGTGGGGTCGGTCGTTGGATCAAAGTATGGAAGACCGGCGGCGACGGCCTCTTCAAAGCTGGCCAGCCCGTCCGCGAGCAATAAGGGGATTTGTGGAAATACACCAGAGATCTGCGAGGCAAGGGAGAATGGTGTCACCTCGTTCCACTTCTGGTAGCTGTATGGAAGCTTTTCGGCCGCGGCGTCGTGCTTGGCAAGCACGGGAAAGATATCAGTAAGGGGTCGTTCCCAGTCGCTTCGGTTGAGTGTCATCAAGGCTCCATACATGGTGAACAGTTTGCTGATGCTTTGGAGCCGGTAGATGCTGTCACCGTCGACTTTGCGAGTTCCGAGCTTGCCATTCTTGACTTCGTTGGACTCATGATGGAATTGTAGTGACTTTCCAGCGTCATCATCGTGGAGGGAGAACATGCTGAGAGAGTAGGTGAGATTGCCGACATATTGTAGCCAGCCTCGACTGTCAGAAGCATCTGGTGGATTGTCGAGGTTTTCGGGGAATCCTTCTTCCATAATGCTGTCCAGAGAGTCTGTGAGGTTACCCCAACTATCGGCGACGAAGCTGTTCTTGCTGGTCAAGTCGGTAGGGGCCGGGTACCGAGGACCAGCCAGGTCAGCCAATACATGGTTGGCGCCGAAGGCTAGAAGGGAAAGAGAAAGAAGAAGGTCTGATGATGAACGCATGGTGAGGGTATAGACACCTGTTCCAATCTGTTCTTGTGGGTAAATTGTTGATGTTCTATGGGAAGAAGTCTTCCACTCCAAAGCCTGGAAGGCATATTTATATAATTTCGACACTCCCAGATAAACGAATTTCAGATAACAACGCCGCTCCAACAGACCCCTCTTAGTCCTAGGCTAAATGAACTTCCTGTATTTTCGTTCAAGCCTTGGCGTGAGATGACGTACCAGGAGAACTAAACGGCCAAAAGCACATCTGCCTGCCTGGAAATGCTGCATGATTATTCCCTGTCTCAGATCTAAATCTTAGACGCTAATACAAATTTGGCGTTTTGTACCGCTGGCACGGTAGCCGATATCCGAGCCACGATCAGCCCTGGATGATCACCAACTTTTGCGGGGAATTGGTTCAGCTGGAGGGTGGCTTAGCCTGCTTCCCCATTGTCGGAGGGGCCGTGGCGATGGCCCGATCATTTACCGTATCAGGCCATGCTTCCATTCAGAAGACTCTCCTCGAGAGCAGGTAGGCAGGTTCTATGATGACATGATTGTCTCCAGATTGCAGACGCATTCCCAGCCTTGTTAACCAGGCGAAGTGGTGAATACGCGGACTAAGGTCACAAAAGCATAGCCTCCAAACTGGTGACATGGATATGAGGACCAAGTGTGAGACTGGTTTATTTTGCATTCTATCTTGAACTACGTTCGTCTCGAGGCAATCAAAAAGGAGGAAGATTGACTTGCAATCGCTCCAGTCGTGCCATTCGGATTATCGCTGGACGGAGACTGCTATTCTGCGCTATTTATTCTCGATCAAGGAGGGGTTATCGTTCAAGAGGGAATCGGAGGATCTGGGGATGGAGTTTGTATCCTTTTACGAGAAGAAAAAGAAATAAAATCGTATACAGCGATAACACTAGTAACATAGCCAACACTGCCGTTTTTATATGACTGACCACCAGAATACGTCACCAAGTTTACAACTCAACCATCAAAGGGCCCGGTTAAGTGCTACAGCCCTGAGATTACTGTTGGTACACAACCTGGAATTGAGTCTAGCTCGGCTACTGAGAATGCTGCTCCTGTGCATCCTCACCCTGTCACAGAGGCGGATCATGGGGCGCCAGGCTCGGCACATCCCCCGCCGCGAGTCCCTCGAGCCAGACCTACATCGAGACCTTCCCGTCCTGAACCAGCCTCTCAGTTAGGTGAAGCTTCTGGCTCGCAAAGAGTTGATGCCGAAAGTCCTGCTTGGCTCCAAGAACATATCGTCAACTGGCAGATTCCTCCCCGCACTCTCAGGTACCTAGGCACTGCATGGAAGGTTGAAGCTTTTGACTACTTCAAGTCAGGAGCGCCTTTACCATCTTATCTTCGTGGAGTTGAGGGACAGCTGAGACGAGAATGGGCCAAACAGCAACGCGAAGCTCCAAAGAGTACCACGTGAACAAAAAGACTGTCGGACAAGATACCTAATCCTCCTCCTACCAAGAAAGCTAAGGAGACTACATCAATTGTATCAGAACAGCCTGCTCTGCCTAGCGGGCGCGTTCCACGTCCAAGACGCCCTACTCCTCCGCTTCTACCACCGCTCGGTAACATCAAAGGAAAATACGTAATCGAAACCGACTTTGACTGTTGCAAGGGTCAAACGCAGATATGTCATGAGAACTTGTGCACCCTAATTCTCACACCCGGCGAGGGAAATACCATGCGAGGCTCATTCGAATTGGGGGATGTAACAACAACTCAGTAAAAGCCTTCATGTTTTTTGGGAAGCAGCCCCTTGAATCCTCGGAAGATGAAGTCCGATTTCGGTGGCGAGGCAAAAAGATGAGCCGCAACGATTATAGAGAGTTCAAAGGTGACTATAATCGAGGAGGGATCGCATTTTTGGGAAACGGTGAGATTGAGGTACAATTTGACAGGCTCAAGCTGAGGTTTGATGCCAAAAAAGGCAGCGCTATTGGAGGCAAAGCCCAACACAGCCCAGGATGGTTCTGGAACCACTGGCATGACCTCGAACCTGAAGGTTTGGATGCATCGGACAGGCATGACCCGGATGATATGCTTGGCTTTTTGTAATTGGTGTGACCAAGGTTGCCAGAGACTGGTGTAGGAAAAGGAGTCATTCTTCAGGATCTATTGTGGTTGACTATCACCTTGATGTGCGAATGATGACCATGGGTCTATTGTATGACGTTCAGAGCACAGATACCATTCCTGGGTTAAACCTTGAGGAGCTCAAGGTAGAGCGTCACCAACCTAGTCAGGAGCCCTCAGTACTTTTGAGCTCACAAAATTGCAAATCTCATCTTAGATGATGCCTAATGTATCTCAACTCCAGATACCCGTCGCCAAGAGCTCATAGTGATGGGATGACTAGGGGGTTTACCTTGCCTTAATCCTTACTATGACTCTATGTAAAACGAGCTTCAGTGACGAGTCTTGTACAGATGCGAAAAAGAAAAGGAAAACGTGTTTTTTGCGAAGGTTGAAGGCAGGCCCTTATTTGAGGCCAACAGCATAGTTGAGTAGTACAGAGTACAGGCAAGGATCAAATCCTAGTCAATCTGGCTGTAGACTTAGATAATCAGCTCTTGGTCTCGCACTCGGATAAGCACTAGCCCGCACATCCATACATAGCCTATGTTCAATGGCCATTTACACATAAGCGAATGGTAGCCATCAATCTTACCCCTCAAATAATCGTCAACTCCAATCTCTCAACATGACCGGCCTCAGATTCGACCCTGAATACCTCAAGGCTCTCCAGAGTTTCGAGAAGGGTCCTAGATCTGATCCCGCCAAGACAGCTTTTGATGTGCGGAATAACACCAATAATGTCGTTCTTCAAGTCGTCAAAAGCTCCCCGTATCCGTCTGGAGTGACCGAAACTGTGTACAAAATCAAGAGCTACGATGGCGCTGAGATTGAAATTACCCGCTTTGCCTCCGAAGAGACATTGGCCTCTGAGAAGCCCACTCCGGCTGTAGTCTACTTCCACGGTGGAGGCTATGTGGCGTGCAGCGTTCAGCTCTTTGCCCCTCAAATCGCTCGTTTCGCCAACGACTCAAAGTTGCCCTACTTCGCGGTGTCTTACAGACTGGCACCAGAGTACCCCGCCCCAACTGCAGTTGAAGACGCCTACGCGGCTATTCAATACGTCTCAAGCTCTGCCGCCGATCTCAAGATCGACCCCACCAAGATCGCTGTGCAGGGAGATAGTTCTGGCGGAGGTCTCGCTGCAGGTGTTGCCTTGATGGCTAGAGACCGCCAACTGGACCCCCCAATAGCAAAACAAGTGCTTATCTATCCTATGCTTGATGACCGATATCATGTCGAGATAGACGATCCAACTATCGATTTTATGATCGTGAAACCAGACGGGGCTAAAATCACCTGGGATGCATATGCCTCCAAGGTCCGAGAAGGCGATGATGCGCAAGCTTTATCATATGCCATCCCAGCTCGTGCGGACACTTTGCGAGGTCTGCCATCTACCTACATTGATGTGGGATCACTGGATCTCTTCAGAGACGAGAACCTAGAGTATGCTAAGAGGTTGGCCAATGATCATGTTGAGGTTGAGTTTCATCTCTGGCCAGGACTGCCGCATGGGTTTGAGGGTATTAGGTCTCTGAGTTGGTCTTCTCGGACGCATGAGAGCCGTGTGGATGCTTTGAAGGGGATTTGAGTTGCAGAAACCAGATTCAAGGACTGACAGACTCCACGCATGTATATACATGAATGCGCTACGTTTCCTAGTGGTGTACGCTAGATGGAAATACTGAGTTACAGGCACATCAAAATTCAGCCCACCCCAACGTCCGCTATCCTATCACATGCTGCCTACATATCATAATGACTAATTCCAAACAAAGATGTGCACCGCAGGCCTCTATGCAGCCTTGAGTGCCAAACCATGCAGTATCCGGACCCGCGAACCTATAGGGGAAAACATCATGCCTGTGGATGCTATGAGTACCTGCAGCTACTCTTTATGGGTAACATCTGGTACCACATCGTCATGTAGGAGATTGAGCTTAAAATTACCAGTGGTTAGGTTCTCGATGCTCTCTTCCTCCGCTTTTGGTGAGGACTACGATGACCAGCTAGACGAGGAAGCCAAGTCCACAAGGAATTTAAACCTCCATACTGAGAGCCTAAAGCTGTCGAAAGGTTATGTGGATTGAATGAAGTCTTGTACATCCGTTTCTTTATCAACGCATGGGACTGTTGGTTCTGACGTCTGGCTGACACTTGGTTCTTGGCAGTAGATCTCTGTTCCACCAAAACTATGGGTGGTATTTGATTACCTCGAGGAACAGGAGTTACGCATGCATTGACTCTTGGCGCCAAAAGTAATTTGTTGAAAACGAATGATCTGTGGGCAGGGATGCAAGAAAATGGAGGAACCTGTGGAGATGACCAACGTCACTCGTGAACTACCTGTCTACACGTGAGAGCAAGTCAGGGCCGTAATTTCCAAGCGAATGCAACCTCGATTCTTGAACGTAGTGAGATTTTGGTTCTTCTTCCAAGTATAAGATGGGCGATAAGTCCCAATGGTGTTCAAGCAATCTCCGTCCTCTTTCGCTCAACCAACCTAGCCTACCACATAAAACACCGAAAACCTGGGGCATGGAAAAGAGTAGCCCATTTCAGAAATCTGCCGACCGCGTTGGTCCAGGTGCAATCTGTAAGACGAATGAGGATAATAGGCCCGATGCCAATGAAATGACAGTTCAAGACTCCCAGAGGCGCATCAATAGAAATGCGGGTGAATGTGGAGAAAATTATCATCGGGCATAATAAACTCAGGTCTAACAAGTGACAATGCTACGCTACGTCGTGATCCGGTTAATAGCGCTCCCCATGGAAAAACTCCCATTGATGCGATTTATTCCCCGGCTGGTCGATCGCCGTCCCATGCTACCCCTCAATTATCGGTGAGAGCACGGCCGAACCCCGGACTTGGCCCTTTGGGGATCGACAGGTTCGGGAGTAGCTGCCGTGGAGAGCTAGGTCATGTCATGTAATGCGGGTCATTGATGGCCGAGGTCTATGGTGATTATTATATGTGTGTATATATAAGACGTCAGTGACGCTACGAGTGTTTCTGGCCCTCATGTACGCTTTGCTTGCTAGCGACATAAGGATTGACAATGCGGTTGCTATCACTTTCTACCGCCGGTCTTCTGGCTTTCGCCTTGTCTGGGCTATCGCTTGCTCAGAAACCAGGCACTGCCGAGGTTCCTATTCAAGACAATGGACTCACCAACATTGTTCAATGGTACATAATCTGATAATGTCGTCTGTTCGAAATCTGACCGGTTTATAGGGATGACCATAGTTATCTCATCAACGGAGAAAGGATCTTTGTCTTTTCCGGCGAGGTAAGATTTGATTGCGCACGTGCTCCAAGGCTATTTCTAACCAGGGCAATAGTTTCATTACTGGCGACTGCCTGTGTACGCTCAACACCTCAAACTTTTACCATTGTGGAACTAACATGCCCCAGACCCGAACTTTGGCGAGATTTGCTAGAAAAGATCAAGGCCGCCGGCTTCACTGCCTTCAGCATCTACAACAGCTGGGGCTTCCACGAAGCGACGCCCGGCAAACTCGATTTTGAGAATGGCGCCCACGACTTTAACTCCATCATGACCCTAGCAAAGGAGCTCGGCCTTTATCTCCTGATCCGTCCTGGACCGTACGTCAATGCCGAGGCTAACGCTGGAGGGTTCCCATTGTGGGTCACCACAGGCGAGTATGGCGAGCTTCGAAACGATGACCCCAGATTCACCAAGGCTTGGACAAAGTACTGGACCGAAATCTCTAAGATCATTGAGCCCCATCTCATTACCAATGGCGGCAATGTTGCCATGTTCCAGGTACTATCACCACTTGCGGGAACAAGATACAGAGACTGACAAGCGTAGATCGAGAACGAGCTGGGTGGTCAGTGGAAGAACGATGACAAGAGAATCTTGAACGAGCCGGTTGCAAACTACATGCAGCTTTTGGAGGACACTGCCAGAGATGCTGGTATCGATGTTCCTCTGTTCCACAACGCCCCCAACACTGTCAGTTGTCTCAATCGCACTGAAAATCACTGTTACTAATGAAGCATAGCGAACCTTTTCTTGGTCTCACGACTTTGAGAAGAATGCAACTGGTAACGTGGATGTCACCGGTGTCGACAGCTATCCTTCCTGCTGGAGCTGCAACCTCGACGAGTGCACTGGTACCAACGGTGAATATGTGCCCTACGTAAGTCTAGTCCTACACATCTACTCTCACAAATCAGCGCTAATATTTCACAGAATATCCAAGATTACGTCACATACTTTGCCAAGCAGTCCCCGTAAGTTTTAATGATCCCAAATTCCAGCAATAACTAACCCGAAGTAGCGCCCAACCTCACTTCCTGCCCGAGTTCCAGGGTGGATCATACAACCCCTGGGGTGGCCCAGAGGGTGGCTGCCCCGGTGACATTGGTCCTGACTTTGCCAACATCTTCTACCGCGATCTCCTTGGCCAGCAAGCCACCGCCATTTCTCTATACATGATGTACGGTGGCACCAACTGGGGCTGGTTTTCTTGCCCTGTCGTTGCTTCTAGTTATGATTATTCGTCGCCTATCTCTGAGAACCGTGCTATCTGGGACAAGTACTATGAGACAAAGTCTTTGACTCTGTTCACTCGAGGTATTTTGTTGGAAACTAGTCCAACTTATCATAGCTGACTCTTGACTTAGTTGCTCACGATCTGACCAAGACCAACCGAGTCGAAAACGTGCATATTCCATACCTTTACCATAGTTGATCCATACTGACGATAACAGAGCACATCTCTTTCCACCAACTCGGACATCTTGATTTCTGAGCTTCGACATGAGGATAACGATGCGGCCTTCTACATCGCTCGACACGACTACTCACCCTCTGGTACCAAGGAGGTTTTCAAGCTCCGTGTCAACACTTCTGATGGCGAGCGTAGGTTTTGATACACTTGATATTTTCTCTTATGCTAACAACTTCCAGTGACTATCCCCCAAAATGATGGCCACATTACGATCAACGGTCATCAAGCCAAGGTCATCGTGAGCGACTTCCACTTCGGCAAGAAGACACTTCTCTACTCCACCGCTGAGGTCTTGACCTACTCCGTCGTCGATAAGAAGGAGGTTCTTGTTCTCTGGCTTCCCGAGGGCGAGCACGGAGAGTTCACTCTCAAGGGCCACACCGAGATTGAGCACGACAAGTCTCTCAAGGGTCTGAAGGTTAAGGCCGGCAAGAAGAATGTTACTGTCAACTATACTCAGAAGAAGGGTCTTCACACTCTCAACCTGAAGGATGGTTCCACTATTGTCCTGGCTGATCGCAAGACTGCTTACAAGTTCTGGGCACCTACGCTGGACAACGACCCCTTTGCGCCTGCGAACAAGACTGGTACGTTATCTTGTGCAAACTTGCACGCGGGAACTTATTGACTAACCTCACGCAGTTCTGGTTCACGGACCCTACCTCGTCCGCCACGCCACTATCAAGAACGGACAACTCAACATTCAAGGAGACCTTGACAAGTCTACAGAGCTGACAGTTTTTGCTCCTGCATCCGTCAAGTCCATTAACTGGAATGGTGAGAAGGTCAAGATTACGTCGAAGGAGGGTCACAAGTACACTACCAAGCTCAAGGGACCTTCCAAGGTCAAGCTTCCTTCTCTGGAGTCATGGAAGTACGCCGACAGTTTGCCTGAGATCAAATCTGATTACAAGACCTCAGCTTCGACCTGGGTTGGTAAGTATCTTCTTTACAGCCTGGTTTCTTTCCGTTACTGACTCTCCACTAGTTGCCAACAAGACCAACACTACCAATGAAGTCCTTGTTCCTGATCTGAAGAACCCCGTTCTCTACGTCGACGAGTATAAGATTCACTACGGAAACCACATCTACCGAGCTACTTTCCCCACCACCAGCTCTGCACCTACCGGCGTGTACTTGAACGTGACAGGTGGTCTGGCTTTTGGTTACTCTGTCTGGTTGAACTCGGACTACGTCGGCTCCTACCTTGGTAATGCCACAGTGGGTCATTATGGTCAGCAGTTCTCGTTCAAGAACGCCACTCTGTCCAAAAAGGAGAACGTTCTCGTTGTGCTTATGGACAACTCTGGCCACGACCTCCGTGCTGGAGCACTTGACCCTCGAGGTATCACCAATGCCACTCTCGTCGGCCCTGCCAAGAGCGGCTACAAGTTCTCTGAGTGGAAGATTGCTGGACATGCAGGAAGTACCGAGGGTGAGGTCATCGACCCTATCCGAGGTCCTCTGAACGAAGGTGGTCTCTACGCTGAGCGTGTTGGTGCTCACTTGCCAGGCTTCGATGACAAGAAGTGGAAGTCATACTCTTCCAAGCAACAGACCCTCGTCAACCCTTCGTCTGGAGTTCGCTCTTACCGAACTACTGTCGATCTCGATATCCCTGATGGTCTCGACGTCGGAATCTCATTCAAGCTTACAGCGCCTTCTAACACGACGTTTTCGCCCACCAAGAAGGGTTTGAGCAACCGCGTTAGGGTGTTGTTGTTTGTCAATGGTTACCAGTACGGTCGATTCAACCCTTATATCGGCAACCAGATTTCCTTCCCTGTTCCTCCTGGCGTTCTCAACTACAGCGGCGAGAACACCATTGCTGTCACAGTCTGGAGTCAGAGTGCTGAGGGTGGTGAGATCAAGGTTGAGTGGGAGGTTGACTATGCTCTTACATCGAGCTTCGATGTCAAGTTTGATAGCGAGTACCTTCGACCTGATTGGACCAAGGATAGACTGCAGTATGCGTGAACAACAAACACATAGTGTCGTAAATATTTAATGCCTGGAGGATGCATTGGGCGGTTGGGTATTAATATGGTATTCCTAATAGCTAGTCCATAGTAATCTACTCGCCATGAAGTTCCTCGGGCTTGACAAATACCCAGTTCTTGTTGGCAGTGACAGGAAGGCCTTCCTTCTTCTGCGCCTTTGTAAAGTCCTTGATCATGCCATCGATTTCCTCCCTATACGCGTCCTTGCGATCAACCCACAGGTGGATACCTCCGCGCTCGACATCAACACCGTGGAAAATCATAGGGCCATCACTATCAGGAGTATCACCACCAGCCAGGACAGGCTTCTTCCACTCGTCAATGTAGGTGAGAATAGCCGCCCACTTGCCGGCCTTCCAAGTTGCAGGAGCCCACAACCACGGTGTCATTTCAGCATCAAGATTCTGCTCTCGAGTCTTCTGGGTGTAGGCTTTGTCTTCAATTTGCTTGCGAGCAGAGGTGATCTCGCCCTTTTTGGTCTTGAGGAAGAGCGACACGCCAATCACGTTCTGAGGTGGGACATTGTACCCGTACTTGGGGTCTGAAGCAACCATGCGGACAAGCTCCTCAGATGCAGCGCTAATCACGTAGACTTTGATGCCGTTGTTCATGAGCCTGTTGTACAGCTCTACCTGTCCCTCGAAGATCTTGGGTGGGGAGATCTCAGTGGCTGTAACCTTGCCATCTTCGAAATAAGTCGCGGGAATTGTCTTGTTGAGGGTCATGAGTTCATCGACATAGCCCTTGAGCTCGCGTAGGGGAAATCCGGCAAAGATTTGCGCAGCCCAGGGATAACACACGGCATCTTCAATTTCACACAGACGCAAGTAGTAGCTGTATAAAGTCTCGTTGTGCTTTTTGGTGTCCTTGAATGGAATAAGCTTGAGAGTGGGATCCATTGTCTCTCGTGTCAAGATGCCCTTGTTTTCGAGGTACGGAAGCAGTGACTCCTCAAGGTCGAATTGATAGCTCGTGTTGTCCATGTCAAAAACTGCATAGCGTCCATCGTTGGCATTGGCAGAAATCATCTTATTGAGAGCTTTAGCGGCGCGAGGAGGCCAATGCTTGAGCTCAGGACCTTTGAGGCCATTTGCAGGCGCGGCAACAGAAGGAGTGCCCAGGCTTGTCAGCCAAAGGGCATTGACAACGAGGTTGATGCTGGGTCTCATGTTGAAGCCTGAGTTGTAAGCAATTGGCTGTGGTGAAAGTGGAAGACACACGAAGGACGTGAGAAACTTGTTTTTTGGCTCTTGGCCCGGGCCTTACAGAGGTAATAAAGGGCGCCCATCGACCTTCCAGGTTCAGCGGCCCGACATTTGTTCCATGGTGAAGTCACTGATAATGTACTACGTAGTAGCGATAGGTAATATCCGGTGGTTGGCTTAGCTCGACGATCTTGAACTCTTTTGTCGCGCTACCCCGCTACACGATTATTGAGGGGTTTATGGCATTGTGAAGCTATTCAGTGGAATAACGCTGGGATGTGGTCGAACCTGTTGGATGTTGGTCTCAATTGTCTAGTGCAATCAATTCCTTGTTCATGTTTGTATCTTTGTATCTTTTGATCTGCAGAAATGGCCTCAATGCACGTGAAGACGTCGCAGTTCAAGTGTGATGTCAGCTATTTTCTCTGGCTAGGGCCAAGTGGCCAAGTACAGGGGAGGGTTGCAGATACCACAAAAGAGTAAAGATCTGCGTCGCTCGCTTTTCGTCGAATACGAAGTCAGAGCCAGGGACGCGGCAATTGTCCAAGCTTCAACTCGATTGAGAGGAGCGGAACGGGTCTTTCCAATCAAACGGTGTAGCATTGATGGATTCAGTCGCGGCTTTGACACCGTTATCAGCAAAGGACAGGGCCTAAGAAGGTTAAGGTTTGGAGCCGAACGCCAATTGCTCTCGTCGTAAAGAAAATACTTGGAACAAAATTGGCTCAATTGACAACGCGTATGGAGCCCCAACGCGTCGATGTCAGGGTTCCTAAGCCTTCCCAAAATAATTCAGCAGCGTATTCCCTTGTTTAGGGGCTTGTTTCTGCGTTTTCTTCGGGCTACCCTCTGGTTTCTTCCCAATCTCCAGCACCTCCATCAACTCCTCAAACTCGGCTTTGGGGACAATACCACCGCTGGCCTCTTTGTGCCCACGGGCAAATGACTCTCCCAATCGTTCTCTGAGAGATGGATCCTTCGCTTGACTAGCTACTTCGCGAAGAATCTCAATGATGTTCACTGGCGGATCCTTTCCTCGGGCACTTCGTGGGACGCGACATGAGAAGTTGACCATGCCCGGCAGATAACCTTCATTTGCTACTAGCACAACTTCCAGATCAGCCGAAGACAAGTGGCCGGCCCAGCTTGTCGCGACGACCGGATGAACCTGGGCTGCTGAATTGATTCGAAGCACGGCGACCCTTCCATCGGATGAGAACTTTGGCGCTGTGCGGGTGCATCTCGCAGTTTCTGATCTAACTTCAGCTTTCGCTGCGAGTAATGTCTTGTTCGTGAGAAGATCTTTCGGTGATTCAACCGAGTTCAAAGCTTTCCAAGCTCCGGGCACATCGTAGGTTGCTGTTCGGCGAGGAGCATTAATAAGTGCGACAGCCTCGTTGATAGCCTTCTTCGTATAGGTCTTGAACGTCGCTTTCATGTCTGGAAAAGGCGGTTCCCACTTGATTGTGTTGCCCAGATCGCCATGCGTGCCCATGGCGCACAACCAGCCGCACCTTTCCTCTACCTTCTCATGCAGGTCGCGACAAATGAGGTACGTCAGTAATGAGCTTGTGGCCACTGGCGGACAATTGCACGCCGTGACGAAGGTGGCATCCTTGGGGTGGTCTTTATCTTCTGCATGATGGTGGTCTATCACCAACCCGCGATGAGACTCGTCGATGAGGGGTGGCGAGTCTCGTGAACCTTGGTCAAGGACGAAAATGAACGACGGCTTGTATGAGGCCATGGCATTGCGTGATTCTTCATCGTGGACATTGCAGCCTTTCTTCAGGACATAAACAGATATCAAGTCTGGATCGAGACTGAGTAATACCAGGGTTCTGTATAATATGGCTCCAGAAGTAAGACCGTCGGCGTCTTTGTCGGGGACGATCAGAGTAGGCTGACTAGCAGCAACGCTATCAGTGGATTAGATAACAGAACTTCCTTGTTAAAAACACCACGTTTCATCGCGATTCTTGGCATGGTCAAAGGGAAGAAGGCATACCAGTCACGAATGAAACTCCTTGCTGCCTCGATTTGATCGCTTGGCGCTGGCCATATAATTTCACCATCCGTATCCCTCCTTGAGGGTGTCAGATGATATTCGGGCACATTCGTCCCAGGTTTTGAAGCTCGCGGCTTCTTGGGGCTCGGTGTGCTAGATGCCAAGCTCGCAGCTGCTGCATTTCGTTTCATGGCGAATTGTCGGGCGATGATGAGCGACGGCCTACTCCTATAGGCGGGGAAAGAGAAAATGTTTATAGCCCTGAAAGTCGACAAGACTGATGGTTTGGGGATGCGCATGGTAGTCGGCCACAGGATGACAGCCCTGAGTTTGTGTCTAAGGTGCTGTATTTTGCTGGTATTGGAGGAATACCGTCGTCATAGAATACGTGGCTGTGCGATCCGTGCGACCACAGCCACAGGTAGCCACAACGATTTGTTCACCGACGTTCTCAAGGGGAACGTGCAGTAATAGGCTATCCTGGCTGTCGCATGTGGAAAGTCTATGGAATAACCATAATTTTGAGTTTTATTGTTCTGCTCTCATATGACTTCATTTTCTGCATCTCCGTTATGAACTTTGCCGAAGAACCAATGATCACCACAAGGAATCCTACGATGGCGCTAAAAGCCACAGCCAAGCAATGCCATTCACACCAACCGCTTGGCAGTTAAGCCCACAGAGGTTAAACTTCAGGGGCATGACTCGATATGAGGTCTTCCTCGCTACGCATATGGTATAGTCACGTTTAGGAATGCGGCAATGGCGCAGAGCCCCTGGCGGAAAATCCATTTTGCTCCGAGTTGTCGGATGTCGCCCACTAGCTAAGAAATGAAGGAATGCAGTGACTGCCAAGTTACGTCTTACCTATTGGTAGAGGTGGGTATCAAACCGATGGTCCGGGAAATAATGGACAGTGGCTGAAGCTTATAGAGTCTGGATCTGATACTACAGAGTCTTGAATCTGAAGCTCGTAGCACAGTCTATCGTCCCTAAATACTTAAAGGAGATTTTGCGCTCCTAACGGACAGATTTTAGACTATCTTCTCAGTACAACCTCTCGTTCATCATTCCTCACACGTCACATCTCAATCAAGATGAAGTACTCTGTCGTTCTTTTCCTCCTTTCCGCGGTTGGAGCCACTGCTCAAGCAGCAAACTGCAGCATGGTAGACACCTGTCTCGACAATGGACCAAAGGTATTTTGCCATATATTTGATACATCATACAAATGACTGACCATTACTCCTAGCCTGATGCTTGCAGGGATAACCAGCGGTGTCTTTGCGGAACACATAAAGAGATTGCCAAGTAAGCTCGAACCTGGGACATTTGAACCCAACCATTTCATGCTAACGGCTCAACTCCAATAGCTGCTACATCAACTGCGAGAAGCATGAGAATGCTCAATCTGCTGAAGCTGATGTTGACAAGTACTGCTCAGCGCTGCGAAAACGTCGATCGAAGCCCTTGTACTGAACGATCCGCCTTCTGAACGAAGAAAGCGCTCGTTGTGCGCGACCGGATTCCGTAATGATTTTCATGCGGAATGGGAAAACCTGTACTTTATTTGAGTTTAGCAATCGGAGTTCATACTACTGTCATTACTTTGAAGATTATATATAATTAACTAGACATAACCAATATTGAATCCACTATACAGTATTACACGAGGAAGAATTAAGGAGCCAGATTGTCAAGGTTGTTCTTGAGCGTCTCTTTCGTGGTTCAGCAATCGTCGTAGCCATTCAAGATCGCAATGGTTTTCGCCTTCAAGAAAGAAAAAAAAATGAGAAAAATAGTAATAGAAAAATGGCGAAAAAGAAAGTCTGTCTTGAACAGATGGCTGGAACTCTCCCGCCGGGAATTGAACCCGGGTCTCAAGCGTGACAAGCTTGCATACTGACCACTATACTACGGAAGATGATGGTTGTGTTCAACCATTGTAGCGGAGTTCGATGTGACGGGGAGCGCTTTTTACAACTATATACCCTACTAGCTATAGCATTGCTCAGAGCGTGCGACGACATTGATCTGTTAATGTCGGGCTGTTTGCAAATGACTATACCTTGCGGAACGTTTCCCTTTGGTTTGATCACTAGCAAATCCCTGACTGACTAAATCATGGCGTGATGCTAAGATCCTCGTATGTTGCACGGATGTGCCCAGGCAATCGGCCAGAATGCTCATGGCGACAAATCCGAGCCTTTATATAAATCCGATTGATTATGGTAAACTTTCTTCCGCCTTGAGAGACCGATGACGTATTCCTGGGCTGACGACGCTCCCCGTGTAATTTCCGGCGCTAGTACATCTGGTTTTCGAGTTACCCTGTACCCAAAACTGCTCGGAGATTCGGAGCTCAAGCGACATCCACTTGCAAAGGCCAGGGTCAAAACATGTAGATAAATACACTTCTCGCCTTCATCAGATCAAACTCGGACATTCTCACCTTCTTCTCATATCCCTTTGTTCATCATCATGTCGAATGCCAGCGAGGAAACACCGCGACCTAGCGCCGCTCGTAAGGTCCTCGAGGAGCTTGGTATTGTTTCACTCTACCACTCCACCAATGATGTCAAGATCCTTTGCGCGCAAAGGTTCATACGACTTTTCGCTTATGGCTCCTCCACGCTTGTTCTGGTGGCCTTTCTACGGGAGCTTGACATTTCAACTACTCGGGTTGGTTTGTTCATGACGTTAACACTGGGTGGTGACATTGTCATCAGCTTCTTGCTCGCAATGTTTGCTGACGGCGTCGGTCGACGAGCGGTTTTGGCTTTGGGAGCAATCCTGATGACTGCCAGCGGAATGGTGTTCGCTACATCTAGTAACTACTGGGTGCTATTGGCTGCTGCTATTCTTGGTGTTATTAGTCCTGGGTAAGATGCGCAAAACCATCTCATTCGAGACTGACACTAATGTATCCTGTATCAGTGGTAACGAGATTGGCCCTTTCCGTGGCCTCGAAGAGAGCATTATCGCCCACGTAACCGATCCGGCTAACCGTGGCGACGTCTACGCCTGGTATAGTCTATTTGGTACTGCTGGTGCTGCATTCGGACTTTTAACATGTGGTTGGGCTACTCATTACATGCGCGTGAGCCTCCACATGGATGTCGTTGACGTGTATCGCCGAGTATTCTATGCATACTCTGCAATCGGCGTGCTGAAACTGATCGCCGCTATTGTGCTGAGCGCTGCGGTCGAAGTACAACATGAGCCCGAGCAAGATCAGCCATCATCAAATGGGGACAACGGCGAACAGGCTCCTCTCCTCGGCGAAAACAGCCAAAACGAAAACACGACCCAGAGCCCACCCAAGAAACAACTGCGAGCCAGGATCTCCCGCGAGACTGTTCCGATTGTCGTGAGCCTGTGCACTTTGTTTGCATTGGATAGCTTTGCTTCTGGTCTTGCTCCTCTGTAAGTATCAACGTGAATATCGACCAATCGATGACAAGCTAACGATTGTGCCAGCTCATGGATCACATTCTACTTCAAATCCCACTACCATATCGAGGAAGGAAAGCTTGGGTCCATCTTCTTCGTCACCAGCATCATTGCTGCTGCATCAATGTTGGTAGCATCATCTCTTGCTAAGCGATTTGGTAACGTCAGGGTAAGTCTGCCATATCATAAAGGCCACTGAAGTCTGTCACTAACACAACATGCAGACCATGGTATTCACCCATCTCCCTTCTGCCGTCTTCTTGGCCTTGATTCCCATCCCCAACGAAGTCCACCTATCAGTTCTTTTCCTTGTTCTCCGCTCTTGCACACAATCCATGGACGTCGCACCACGCTCAGCATTCCTGGCTGCCATTATACCTTCTAAAGAAAGGACTGTTGTCATTGGTCTCATGAATGTAGCCAAGACCACTGCTCAGAGCTTGGGCCCCCTCATCACCGGACTTCTTGCGGATTCTAACTACTTCTGGGTGTCTTTTATCATGGCTGGATCTCTCAAAGTATGCTACGATCTGGGATTCCTCGGTCTGTTCAAGCATCACGAACATGCAGAGGCGAAGAGAAGCCGTCAGGACGATTGAGATTAGTGATACAGATGCTTGGTAAAGCTAGGTGAAATCTCGTTTGGGGTTTTGGGGAAGGAATGCTCTATATTAGTTGCAAAGAACAAGGGCGAATATTGAGTATGTAGAATGTGAAGTATGTAATTAAATTTGAGCTTGTGTATTAACTATGCTCTGAAGTCTGCTTTGAAATGAAAGTTCAACATCGCTGAAGCCCTTACTAGTACATGGTCCCACCCAAAGCTTCCGCGTTGATATGAGATCTCTCACCAACTGCCTTCTTCACAACCATCACAAGCTCATCTACACTGCCCAAGAATCGCACAAAAGCATACACAGCTGCCATCCACTGCCTGCCCTCTTCGCCAGCCAGATATTCTCTCGCGTTGCCTTCGCCCTGTAACTCTCCACGTAGCTTCCTGAACTGCATCGCCCTGCCCACCAGTGGTGTTGGTAAAATTGCCGGCAGCGGTTCACCAGAGACCAAAGAGTGTTGAACAAGTGTCAAGATCGACATCAGATCCGCGATTAGGTTCTCGTCACCTGCACTCACTCGGTACATGAGCCGCTCACGAACTGGAAGCGGCAGTTTCGTGACTGTTAAGCTGAACTGTGTAATGAAGAGATTGAGGTTATTGCACAGGTGATTTGCGCGACTGAGAGTTTCGGTGTCGATGTTTGATGTCGAGAATTCGAACTTCGTCTTCTGAATTGGGAGTACGATGGAGTTAAGAAGCTCCTCAGATGTGGTCGCTTCTTTTTCGATAACTTCAATAAGATCTTTGGGAGGCGAGCGCCAGGTTGATACCAGAAGAGCATAGCGATCTCTGATGCTTGAGATCTGATTAGACATGATGTGTCGATAGTGTCTGTTGCCGGACAAGGGTCGCGGCAGAAGTGCAACCAGTACCGCTGCACCAAATCCGATGAGAACGAGGAGAATTCTTCGCCAGAAAACATCGTAGCCAACTCCGGGATTACCATAGCTAGGAATATGCGTATCGACCCAGCTGTATGAGACAACCATGTACATGGTTGACGTGAGCATGATGCCGGCTGCCATATGTTCGGGCGGAGCGAACAACCTCCACCACATCATCCCAACGATAGCAACTGCCATGATAGCGGCCATTCCATACGGGTTTCCGGGGCCAGAGCCAGCTCCGATATACCAGCAGACGAGACCAAGGATACCTCCAGCGACAGTGCCGAGAGAGCGAATGACAATACCAGAGACGAAATCAGACATGTAAGGTTCAAGAGCCATTTGCGCCATGATTAAAGCCCACATGCCCTTCTCTCGATAGTAGAAGCCGGCTGAGGCGGGTATGACGGCGGGGACCGCCAGGGCAATAGTCAAAACCAAGGTGCGTAAGGCGTGCAAGCCTGTGACGTCCGTGAAGAAGTTTACGAAGGCCAAAAAGATAATGCTCGCTTTGCTTCGTTTGCGACTAGTCGTTCGTTGCATACTTTCGAGCAATGCAGCAGCTGGCTTTTCCTCCTCAACATCCGTCTTTTCCTTCGGCTTCTTGCTGAAGAATCCTCGCTTCTTCTTCTCCGGCTTAGAAATCACCGACATCGTGCGGGTGAGATCCAAAGTGCCGGGGATGGTAGAAGGCGGTGTATCCTGAGAGAAGCCTAGAGAGAAGATGTTCTGGAGACCCTTAGGGAGCCATACCCGGTTCCCTGATCGATTCTTCTCGATTTCAAGTACCCTTTCAAGAACAGCTGTGATATCTTTGGAAAGGTTGATGAGTCGTTCCTGATACAAGAGACCAGACATCAAACCGATAAAGGGGGGCGCACGTCGGTCACCGTCAATGACTTTACCCTTTGCATCGAAGAGATGGGCATGAGGAGCGATTAGATGTTCTGCGGCCGTATCCTCGAACTCTTCTAATGCTTCCTGCAGTGATAAGAGAAGTTGTTCATGTCTAGATACCGTGTCTTCTTGAGGAACTGTGGATAGTGCTTGGATAATAGCTTCGATGCTCTCATCCAAAGTCTGCAACAACGGAGTAGCACAGGAAGACAGTGCCTCGATGGTCTTGGTCATCATTTCCTCTGTATCTGGATGTCGAGTCGCGTCGCGAAGGTCAGCCGCTTTGGCAATATGATAAGCTAGCGGGGTCTGTTCACTGTCAGAGTTCTCAAGCTCTTCAGCAGCTTTCGTAAGGGCGACATCTTTGGCAGCGAGTTCTTCCCGGGAAATGGATAGCTGCAACAACTCCCCAAATGACACCAAGACTTTTTGTAAATGTTCCTGGAGGGACTTGATGTCGTCAGGACTCCATCTGCGATACGAGAAATCCATCGGCAGGAACTTGATGGCAGACTCTATGCTCTTGTATGCCACGGTCAAGCCACCCTTGAGTTCCTGCAGCCTTTCTGGCTCGAACCGAGACCTTGCCTTGAAATGCCAACTCAGAGCTTTCACATAATTGTGCATCGGGTGAAGCAGGTCGGTCATGCTGTAGAGTGTGATCTGCGAGGTGGACTGCGGAAAAAGAACCAAGTTGCAAACTGCGCCAATTCCGACTCCAATCGCGCTTGGGAGAATAAGCACTTTTGGAATAGTGCCCTGGAATGTGGGAATCAGAGGAGCAGTGGTTAGGTAGATATCTGAAACTATCATTGAGAAAAGTGTTACGAGCGTCAAGTTTGGGGCAGCCACACGCAGACGAGCCTGTCACGTCAACGGGTCAGTCAGAAATACATTTTATAGGCCAAAGAACTTACCATCAAGTAGACAAATAACCCCATCATGCAAAAGTAAGTGGCTGATACTCGAGCATCGAGCATGAAGCCTTGATAGATGGCTACCTGTGTGTAGGTTGCCTGGCCGGAAGCCTGGTCCACATTGGTAGTGTTCTGTGGCATCGATTGCTGCAACTCCAGATAGCGTTGCGACAGGTCAGCCTGGGGTCTTGTCGCCAAGGCGGCTTTCATGGTGATTGTTCCCCAAGCCCACCCGAAGGCTAAACCGAAGCAAATCATCAGGCCGGCCATGACGTGGATAAATACCACGCCGGATGGTGGCATAATGAATAGGACAATGCTGGTACCATGGTTAATATCTAGCTTTAGAAAAGTGTCGCAGTCTTACCATCCGAAAAACGCTGCTTGACCCAGAACTCTCAAGGTGTCATTGATGAAGATGAAGAGCGTGAGGATCCAGACAGCCAGAGAGCATTTGAACAGGATTTTGAGGTCTTTTGCGTTGAAGTGGTCCAGCCACGCCGGCAGTCTCCTCGGGCTGTTAAAGGCATGGAAAGATGCCTCCTCATCTCCCGAGAAAGTCGTCTCTTTTGATCTCGACCTTTTGAACGCCATCTTTGGCTATTCTGCGACGGGGTCGACGATGATATTTCTTTTGTTGTTGTTTCTTCAAGCTTATTTTTCTTTGGGGTCGTCCATGGAATTTCCATGGGATCGGCATCCGTGCGACGCCAGAAGGGAATGGCGCGCGTTGACTAATAAACTTTGTCATCTCGTATAGGTAATTAAACTGAGACAAAAATAACGAATCAAGTCAGATAAACCCTGCCCCCCTTCTTTTTTCTTTCTCTTCCTCTTATGGCACTCGTGCTATTTGTCTGGCTTAGATGGAGCTCACAGTCCAAATGGGCCACCCATTGTAGACCCAATCCTGGTCGCGGCGGTAAGATAAGGTGGTTAGATAAGATTTTCGTGCAGGGACTTAACTTCATGACGTGAGCAGCATCATTCCATCATCTATTAGGACAGGATTTTTAATAAGGTATTGCCGTCACATATTCACAAGACAATTTCCTACTACTAAAGATCAAGCGGTGGTAAGCCTACGTTTCCCACCCCAATAAGCATTACCTGTGGCATTTAGCTAGAGACGACGAGTATTCAATATCTAGAAATTGAAACAGACAATCATGTTAATACTCGCTGTGATATATCAGCCCACAAAATTATTCAATTCTGAACTTATGTCTACTTGCTCTTAAATGATGGTGAGCTCTCGTTGTCGTACCTTTTCTAACCACGTATCCATCTTCTGCCTAGAATCAAAAGTGCGACATGCCAGTAAACCTATTCTACGAGAATGGTTCGCAGTCTCAGGGACCGGTACAAGAGCAAGTTCATAAGCATTCGACCCATATGTCTTGATCTGCATATCATAGAACTCGAATGTATGTTTAGCCCTATCTTTCCGCAGGACATAAACATCAGTGGCCATTGACCTGTGGTGAGGCTGGGAACATCTGGGCGTGTCATCTAGGTAGAAACCAGACAGATATGGGCCATATTCCTTCGATAACAGTAGATTGGCGTGAAGACATCCACAACTAGAACGAAATACTGCAACTTTGCGTAATTTACTCCGGAGTTGCAAATAACCGGCCTTGACACGACCATAAGGGTCCGCGTTAGGGGATGAGTCGAACAAGGTGGTCGAACAGGCAACAACCTCAACGTTTAGAACGGCAACCCGCCGATAACGTGATTTGAGCCTTAAAAAAATCACTTTGTGTGGCACTGAAGCCCATGACCAGCTTGGAGCCACATAGTTACGTGAAGCTACCACGGCAGTCGATGTTCGTTCAAGTTCAAGCGCCTCCTTTAGAACATGCCACAGGAGGGCGCTAGGAAGGTCATTCTTCCAAACACCGGTAGGATAAATCTCTCCGGGGGGTGGCCTACATACGTGGATTGCTCCTGAGATGGCTGCGAGACGGTCAGTATCGACAGTCAAGACACGTCTGGAGTAAACCTCAACGAAATCAGACCACCAGCTAAACTTTCCCCGAGATTTGAAAAGTTGGAAGTCTTTGAGATCTCCTCCATGGATCAATCTTTCGTCGTGAATGCACTCATCCTGAAAGACGGTTTGACATTCAAAATATATTTGATAGGTCCCAAAGTAAAGAATACGCGATGAAAGCATCCTTTCTTGAAGCACCCACCCACGATTCTCTAAAACCGACTCATGCTGCTTTCCTAAGACGTTAGGCCTGGTTGAGCTAGAGGATGAACAGTAGCATTCAGGATATCAAATCTTGATCGTGTTGATTGGCTGCCCTGCAGAGTTTCGATATTGGAGTGTGCATGGTTGATAGTCGGGATTGTCATGTAAAGGGCGTTTGTGTAGAAAACCCACGGGTGGGTCCTTGGCTGCTGGTGCAGCGATGGTGAGAGCAGCGCCTTGACATATGGACGACATTCGGAGACATTCGCGTTCCCGATCCTTGTCGTCGTCTTGCACGATCCAGAGCGAATCGATCCAAAGATAATGATATCCCAGGTTGTTTGCAGTAACTACGGCATCCCGAAATGTAGACGGTAGATCTTGGACTGGGATACCATTCATACGGTCTTCAAGATTGCTTTTGAGTGCCAACTCAGGCTTCAAATCTCTCCACTCATGGGAAAGGGCGACATATTGATAGCTCTGGGGTGAGTCTGTGGGCGTAAGCTCGATGCGACAAGCATCATCTTTCATACGCAGTAGACGACTCGTACTTCCACCCGTGTCCGAGCTTTACAACTTCTTGGAAGCCATCATAGGAATCTTACCGAGGCTGGCTATCTTCAAGGTGCAACGAGCCAAGTCGTCTACTCTTGGCGGCACCATAAAACACTTTCGTGTGTTTGGAGCCACCTTGACCAAAAGACTTTACGAAATACTGTAAAGAGACTTGAGGCCCGCCAATGGTACCCTCGCCGATGCTGTGTACGTTTCGCCGCTATATGCTGTTCCCAAGTATCCGATCGAAGCATCATTGAGAGCCATCTGTATAGCCAGAGGCTTCTTATGATCATGGATGTTTGATTCGTCGTTCCGCTTCTGTTCTTTGTGGTCTGCATTCGAAACACTAAGCTACGGGACCAGTTTACGAGGTGGGAAATCATGAACCTGATGGTTTATCGTGATATTTGTTCGAGCATGGCTTTGGAAGTATCGGCTATGGTAATTAATCGTGGTTGAGAATGTAAATATTCAGAAGCTAAGGTACCTCGTTAGTGATAAGAAGAGCGAGTCAGCACTGATCTTATCAGTGCAGGTGACACAGATAAGCTTATCAGTCGCCTGATCCTTCCTAAACAAGGCTAGTCTTATCTTTAACTCCATCCCATTCGCCTCCGCGCTATCACGAACTTCCACTCCACCCCCGCCTCTTCCTTAACTTAGCAAATGACATAAACCCAGGGAAGAATGTTTTGTCGCGACAAACGCTTCCAAAGACCGCCCTTTTCCTATTTCAACGTGTGATGCCACCTCAGCGTCGATCATGGGTCGGATGTGCGAGGTGCAAGAGTTTCAAAAAGAAGTGCAGTGAAGAAAGGCCTTCGTGTCAGCGCTGCCAGACCGCTGGGGCAAAGTGTGAGTATGGGGTCAAGCTTCGTTGGGGAGGGAGGCCTTTCAATCGCTCGCCATTTGGGGATTGTTTGACTGAGAATGAGGGCAGTGTTCAAAGACTAGGTACGTTGATTCTGAGTCAAGTTGAGGATTTGTAAGCTGACTCTATGGCAGATTTAAACAAGAAAAACTTCATTTATGTCTCCCCTTCTGCTCCTAAATCTGGCCCATCCAAAGACGCTTCACCTCCTCCAGACCAGGATTTTAACGATATAGAATGGGCATCAACTTCTCCATCAAAAGCCTCGGAATCTTCTCAATTAGTCCTCAGCCAGCGACAGATGTCCATGCCTCTGACCCCTTCCGTTGAGTACTTCGGCCACCTATCTCCCCTGCACAGATCGGGTCTGCAGTACTTCACCGAAAGGACCGTCAGAGCTCTCGCGCCGCATCCTCAAATTTTCGATGAATTGTGCGAACTGATTCTCCCAATGGCAGTTTTCAACGAGCCTCTACTCCAGGGCATCGTTGCACTCGCAGCCACTCACCGACTCGCTAGTTGCAAAACAAGCGAAGAGCAGACCGCCCAGGCCCTCATCGTCGCCGGCTTCCAAGCTCTGAGCTCTAGATCTCTCTGTCAAAAACTTTCGGAATGCGATGAGGATCAACAGCTCATTCCACTACTGGCTGCAGCAAGAGCTTTGTTCGTTTGCGAAGTCTTTGCTAGTGAGCCCAGCGCAGATCGATGGAGCGTGCATTTCCGCGGAGCGCGAGGACTCATTTCACGATTACAAGACAAGGGTCTCTTTCAGAATCCTACAGACGAACTACGTTTCTTACTACGATGGTTCGACATGACTGAGTCACTGGTTTGTCACTCCATCAGCGACCTTGCTCCACAACAGTCTGCTATCCCTTCACCAACAACCCTTCCATCGGACAGTGAGCCTGTATATATCGATATGTACCTCGCGCGTACTAGAGATCTTCTGGGTGTTTTCAAAGAGATTGCACGATTGTATCAGACCAACAATGATGGCACTGTGTCAGAGACTTCATCACAGGGTGGACAAGATGATGCCGAGGTCTGGTGGCTCCTAAACTATCTACAGAGCATCATCGATCGAGACCAAGAAACCCCTCCTCCAGTCTTGTCAATACGCAGTCGTGACCTCTCTGTTGCTGAAGTCCACGAGTATAGACTGTCGAATCAAATCTGGCAGCTCACGGGCCTTCTCCTCATCCATCGACGCCTACGTCATGAGCCAAGATCCTCGGTGCTAGTCCAAGGCCTTGTCCAGCGCATCCTCGAAGGCGCAGAGCGTATGACGCTGCGAGATGGTCTCACACCAGTTACACTACTTACTCCGCCTCTTTTCTTTGCGGGCTGTGACGCCCTCGGTGAGGATAGGCCAAGGATCAAAACGTCTTTGCAGGGCGTGTCTACTGCCCTTGGGCTTTTAAATACACAGAGAGCTCTTGAAATTCTAGAGGAGTATTGGGAAATGGATCCAGGCGTTGATGATGACCTGGCTGATAGGTCGTGGCCTAAGATCAGTCAATTTTTGCCATATTGAAGAAACTAGAATGTTGTAACATTATCTTTGTATTTTGGAGCAGTCGGAGGCGCACTCGAATTGGGAAACAGATATCGTTTATTGTTTTAGCCTATACATTTAATCTTACTTGACATTACTTCATGGGAATTCTAGGCTCTTTGTGCCTCGAATAATGGTTTAGACCTGGTTAAAGTAGGTATGCAAACAGACCTAAGCAAAATGAACTCGCTCGTCTCAGATAAATATTACTACTTAATTGTGGTGTTGGCCTCAAATAAGGTATGAGGGCCTGATTACATTGGAATTAATAAGAAACTAGCCGTCTATTTAATGTGATAGTAGGTTCTTAAGAGCTGTGCCTAAATAGGTTCTGGTTTCTGTAATGATAATCTCGAATAACGATACCTGAGGATGACCCTTCATTTGAAGCTCTAATTGATTCTTCAACTGCAATTCCTAGCTCATGGGAGCGAACTGTAGCCCTAGCGTCTTAAGAAGATGCGACACTGACTCTCAGGCTTCGAGCGACTGACTCTGGAGGCATCTGTGCGCCCGAGGCAATTGGTTGCATTTCCATCTCTTCGTTGTCAGTGACTGATTGTGTCCGCGTCGCCGTAGTTCGGGAGCTGCTCGAGAGGAAGACTCCTAAATAGTGGCCAAGACCTTTTATAGTCGGTCGATGGAAAGCATCTTGAATACTTTCGAGCGAACGACCCCTGGTCTCGGGCATGTATGCTATGAGAACCACGGTCGTGCCAAGGGCCAGCCCGGCGAAAAGGAAGTATGCAGCAAACGCGGACTTATCCAAGAGAATCGGGGTAATGATGGCAACAATCCAGTTAGTCAACTTGTTGAAATTAGCCCATGTACCAGTGTCGATTGAATGACAAAACTTACAAAACTCAGGCCCATGGCAAGACAATTGGCCGCTCCTCTAGTGTTCGACGGCTGAATCTCACTGGCGTAGATCTTACCTACGATCCCCCAGGTAGCACAGTACGTGAGGCCGAAAATGAATACTGAGACAACTACCACCCAACGTGCTGCACCATCGGGGTGAACAGCCTTTGCAGCATAAAGACTGCCGATTAAGACCATACATCCGGTCAAGCCAACACCACCAGAGATGGCGGATGTTCGTCTGCCCCATTTGTCTGCAAACAAAACGGCTGGGATAGAGATGACGAGCATCAGAATTGCAGAGACGTCCGAGGCCAGAAATGATGCCGTGTTCGAGGCCATACCAGCTTGAGCAAACAGAATCGGGGCGTACTGGTCTGGTTAGTAAAGTTACGCAATAGCAAGCAGATGGGGTTCACTCACATAAACAACCCCATCAATGCCGGACAATTGAACCATGCCCAGTAAAAACAGCGCAAGAATGGTTCTGGCACGGTAACCCCTTCGAAACATCAAAACAAAGCTTTGCCAGACGGAAAAGCTTGGTCTTTGTTCGGCGGGACCGGCTAGGAAATCCCTTTCCGCCTCGACCATCGAAAAGTTCAGACGTTGCAACCCTTTTAAGGCTTCAGGGCGGCGACCTTGGAGTATCAACCATCTCGGCGACTCTGGTAACATGAAGCCCAGTAATACCAGCGAAATTGAATTAACTCCTTGAAGGATGAATGCCAGTCGCCACGCCAGACTTGAGTCAATTTTTGTACTGCCATAGCAGAGAAAATAGCCCACGCATACACCGGTAGTGGCCATAAACTGCGGTAGACTAGAAAGCATACCTCGAGACTTGGCAGGGGCAATCTCGCAAATGTACACACTTATGTTCCCAAGGAACAATCCTTGACCCAAACCAGCAATCGCGCGACCGACTGTAAACTGAACGATCCCTGTTGCCGAGCCTTCCAACACGAGCCCGATGGTAAATCCCAGCATACCAGCCTGAATGATCTTGAGACGACCAAATCGATCTGCGAGGTGCCCGGCAAAGAAAGAGGGAAGTACGCCAGTAAGCATGATGAGGGAAACTGTGAAGCCAAGCATGAAGGCAGAGAGTTCTCCAACAGATGTTGTGAACTGGGGCATGTTGATTATACCACCAATGCACCCGGTATCGAGCCCATTGGCGAGACCGCCAAGAGAAGCGATGAGTGAGGCTTGGACATATCCTGGGGGCTTAAGATCCATGTTTGTTAGGTTTCTCTGCCTTGGTGGTGATGTCGGAGACGGAGTGAGTGTGACGATAAGGTTAGATATAAGAGTGCGGGGAGCACTTATACAGGACTCAATTGCGTCACATGACATTGATCGTCAATGCAGCGAGGGATTATTCCTATTTGTAATCCATAATCCAGAAGTTTTTGCTGATAATCCTAGGCAGCACAATTCCTGGTGGTTTCTATTCGCCAATGTTGCTTACCTACAGTCCTCGGGACAAATTTCCTCGGAAGAAATTGCCAAGAAGAACCAGGTGTCATAAGCAGTAATCATCGCGAACGCGCTAGTGAAAGGCCCCTGGTAACCCCATGACTGTATCCTCCCAAACACTCAAACCAACATCAGTAGCTGGACCACCAGTTTGTGTCTGGTTGTCCCAGATTTCAGAGCTACAAGATCACGGTTAGCTCGCTTGGGGGTATGTTCATTAGGGTCATTACGTACAAGTAGCGCTCAAAGTCGAACGAATCGATAACAGAAGAAAGATTCTCTTCAACTTGTGCTGGGGGTTGGTTTTCCTCGGTGGGATTTTCCGGCTGAGGGCCCTGTCGTGTAGAGAGTACACTCTCCATGATATGAACCCAAGCCATACCCAACTGTTGATCGTTAGCTCAGAGTGATATATTCCCAAGACCTGAACAGTCACATACAGATTTCATTGAACGAAGTTGACGAAACCATGTCATCGTGTCTGTAATCAACTCGCGCCATGACGCAGAGCTTGGGTGATGGGGTTCCCAAACGATGGACAACAGCATTGTCAGTGAAGCTTGTATTGCGAAATATAGTGTATACCATTCGCAACCTCTGTGTGGATCCGGGTTGTTTCGGACGAAATGGGCGATGTCTCGTAAGTTCTCTGTGGCTAGATTTCGGCATATGCTATGCATTGAATTAGCCATACAACCTCTGATTCTGGGAAGTCTTGAACTCACTCGACAATCTCGCGGACCTGTTCATCTGAAGCTGATCCCGAACCGGAGCTCCACGCCGCAGAGAGAAAGACAGGTCGATAAAGAATGGACATGTAATCTCGAGCCCTCCATGTCTGTACTGCCCATGCTAGTCTGTCTGGCGGGGAACCAGTCGTTTGCATATGAGCCGGCAATGCTGCCAGCTGATCCCGAAAGTATTCACCGCACCACTTAATCTGTTCAAGCGTGGGTGACGGTAAGGACCTTGATATGCGATCCAGACTATGCAACGCCAATTGGGCAAGTCTAGCTTGCATGATCAAGGGAGTGTACCGCGTCAAATCAGGGATATCAGGAGGCTGTTGAGTGCTAGATACAGTGAGGTATTCGTCCTCGGTGTTAATGGGCAGCCGGACTGAAGAGAGGGAAAGGGACGAGAAAGCGTGTGGTCGGCCAAAGGTCATGCAATGTCCAGTTTCGAGCGTCACCAACCCCCACCAAATACGACATCTCATCTCCGACTCCAGCACAGTCAACCCTTTGCCGTTGCCATTTGTAGTCGAGACATGAAGACCGAGTGCCGTTGCTATTCGGATGGCGAGGCCAAGGCAAATGTAGCTTGTGTTGGGCTTGTCGTTGCGTTGAAGATAGATTGCCATGATGGCAAGTCCCTGAACTAGGAGGAGAGAACCCCCTTCTAGTAAATCATGTTGCAAGGCTGTTCGAGCTCGTTCGTAATACTGCACCCCGTTGTCGCGAGGCGCTTCATCGATGGCATAATCGTTTGCTCCCGTCGCAAACACCATGTTGAACAGCACTTGTGCGCCATTCGTAGTGGGTAGTGGAAGTGCGCCTGTGAGCTGTGCTCGGATTGTTGGTTCGTGCAGGATGGGCGTTAAGGCATCTAACTCTTTGAGTCAGTTTGTGGGACAAAGAAAAGAAAGAGTTCCACCAACGGAAGTACTGGAAATAAGTATCCACGAGAGGGCCAGTCTCCCTAGCAGGTGGCAATACGAATATCTCGCGTCTCTCGCTGGCCAACATCGAACCTGGGGTTCCTGTGGATGAATCCGGCCCCGAACGCAGTCTATAAGCCAGATTGATGTTATTCCCATGAGCAAGTCTCTGTATCATATGAAGTAAGGTTGCCCCCGATGACATGCCGAAATAGCCAACACCTTCTCCAACGCCTGTGCCAGAGTCTTTGCCTGATGTTGCATTGACTATGGCTGATTGCTCGTTGATGTTTTCGGCGGGTGACTCTTTTTCATTCCACTCGCTTGAAGTTGTTTGTGCAGTTGACTGATAGTCAAAAGCGATGTTGAGCGACAAGTCATGGGGTGATCCAGGGCGTGTTGGGGGATATGCGGCTGGTGGCGCAGCATCCGTACCTCCCTGTGTCCTCGATGACGCCATAATTGGATGGATTGCTACATTTTCGCTGCGTGTAGGTGTTGGTAACGGTTGAGCTGTTGAGGGGCTTGTTCCGGACAAATGATCCTAGGGAGCAATGAGCTATTGTACTCAAGGCAATGCATGAACCTACCGGGTGCAATGCATCGGAACGTACTCGCACGGCTCTTATCTTCCCGATTGTCTCATCAAGCCCAGTTTCTGCTAGCATAGTTCGGACTGTAGTGAATGGGAGATCGGGATACAGAGCAGTCCATATACGGTCGTAATCTCCAATCCTGCCAATTGCTTAGCCCAGGCCGTCCCTGTGACTGAATGGTTTCTTATACTCGTTTTCCAACTTAGTCATACGCTTGCGCGTCAGAGGAGTCCTTTCCGAGACATCAACATCAGTGCACTCGCGGCCCTCTTGTGTGCATCGAATGCATGGGCGACCCCCACGGCACGACAATTTTCTTATCTCTGTGTCTCTTATTAGAATTTATTGTTTTACGACACAGGGTCAAGTAGAGAGCACAAACTGCAACCATGGCAAGCAAACGAGATTCGGGCTCGTTTAGCTGGTTGTTGGTGGTCTTGATCGTCGGAATCCCTTGCCTCCATTGTATTTAGGTAAGGAATCAAGATGTACTTCTGCAGACTAATGAGGGGTGCGCGAAGTGGTAAGAAGTTAGCGTTGAAGTAGTGCCTCTCTAGAATTTATTTCTGCTTAGCAGTATGTTAGGCACTTAGCCGGACTATATCTAGTAGCGGGGTTTTATCTTTGTAACTAGCATAGCTCACTTCTCTGGATGAAGGGGGCTCTCGGCGTCCTGTCATCCGATGGTGGCGATCAAGACAATGTCGCACTTAGATTGGTTAATGCCTACCAGCCGAACGATGCTTTGCTCCCTCCTAGGCAAGTCTTACCCCATGGGGCCCCTCAGATTCTGTGGTGAGTTCAAGCTATGATAGCACTGGAAGTCTTTATCTGAGTCGGGGACAGCTGTGTAAATTGTTCGACTTACTTAAGAGCCATGTCTCTGCTCCTTCAAGTCAACCTTTCCTACCCATCATTATACATTTCATCGTTTCTATCATCGTCTACGCCAGCTTCTATCCGTGCATCACCTTCAGAGCTTGAGTCTTCTGAAGAAAGTCCAACGTCTCACATGTCAAAGATGCCCAAAACGCAGGCTCCGAGGAGTTCCCCGAGACCTCCTTAGTTTTATTCTCTTGGTTTGTGGTATTATTGCTTTTTTGTTCAACACGTTGGCCGTCGGCCACCTTTGTTCTGGTGAGTATTAGTAACTTCTCCACTGAACCGCAAACTGACAAGATTATCAGAGGCTGCATCGTAATGCTCCTGTTCAACACAGGCCTGGCTACAACTAGATTCTTTGAGACAGAAGCCTCAGTCAAAGTATCTTTGGCTATGCTACGAGTCTGGGTGATCTCACACAGCACATCGGCTGGTCCACTTGGCTTTGTTACATTGGGCGAAGTGTCAACCCCCAGACTTCGAACCATCTCAACAGGATACAACCTTGGACTGTATGGAATTGGTTTACAAGTGTGCCGACTGTCTATCCTTGGAAACAAAGCATGCTACTATAGTTGTAACGCCATCCCCTACATGATCAGACCAGACGCGGCCATCCCCAGAGTCAAAGCAATCTATGTCTGTGGTGGTCTCTTAGTCCCTGTCACCACAGTGCTCTATTTCTTCTACCTCAAGGTAGGCCTAAGGTTAAAACTATCTAAGACGTTCTAGTTAACAATAGCCAAGCTTTCGGAAGAGGCTGCATTGAGATTGGCGAGCTATACGAGCAGACATTCTGGCTTGGAAATTCAGGGGGATAAAGACACATGCGGCATCGTCTGGACAGAAGTCGTGGCCTTCTTCGAAGCTGTACTAAGCAGAGGATGACCGCTTCAAGCTAGAAACGCTGCCAAATGTCAAATCTCTACTTATCAAATAATACGGGGCGAGTGATCAAATAACCCGCTGTCATTAATCTAGCTTAACTCCTTGCTCCATGATACAAAGAAAAATGGTCCGTAGGAGAAGACCTCTATCACACACACATCCCTGATCTCAAACCCCAAACTCCTGTAGTCGAACGTCTATAGTTCTATTTGTCCCCCACGTTCTGCTTCCTCATCGCAAAGATGCTGAGAAAGATGCTCCAGCCAAACCCAACACAGACGGCTACCAAAACTCGAGACCGCACAGGCACCCATAAGAAGTTGCAAATGGCCACCAGTGGCCAGATGTGCCAGCCCGCCAAGATGAGCGGCCAGAGCCTGTTGCGAATAACGTCTAATACAAGGAAAGGATGCGGTACGCGAGCGATGTTTGTGCAAATGAGAAAGACACTGCCGCTGATGGCTAGACCGATGGTTTGGTCCAGGACCAACTTGGCCAGGACGTTGCGCCAGATGAGATCCGGGCTAATGTTGAACCATCTCCTCGTCTTTCCTCTGGTGTCGTCGTCCTTCTTCTCCTCAACCTGCTTGATGTCTGTCTGGATCTGAGGCAGGACTTCGTTGACCCTGATGGCGTGGCCAGTGGGGAAGCAATCCTCCAGGATGAATTGGATGATGTTGCCGATCTGAGAGCCAATGAAGCCGTAGATGGCAAACTCTATGACCTGCTGCAAATCGAAAGTGGAAACTCCTGGCGTTCTGAAGTGGACGATGAGCTGGACGACCAGATTGGCCGACACTTTAATGGCCGTGGCCTGAAGGGCGAGGCGCAGATTGAGGGCGCGGACCATGGTGGCGAGGCCTGGCTAACCCTGGGACTGATGGGATCTATTACATGGAGTGTCTATAAGAAATGCCCGAGGAGAAATGAAATAGCGATAGTGAGTGAAGCAGGCGATGGAGGTGAGTGAGTGGATGTTGGTTGATGTAGAAAGATAAGGTTGCCAAATGATTAGTGACAGGCTGGCTTGTGCAGGGTCTCCCCTGAGCGCCGACGAATAAGAACAGTTGTCCCTTTTGTGGGGCCTGTAACAATTACCGGTAGTGGAGAACTGTTTTTCCCGCTGGTATTAGCCTCGTTCCTTTTACTGTTGCACCACAGGTTTCAGGCATCAAGATTGCATTGAACGCATGGATGTGAAACAGAATTTGGCTTGGCACTATACAAACATCATGATAAGTGCGTGTTTCTATCGTCTTTAGCTTTGCATCTTTAGCCTGAACGGTTGTGAGGTAGACGCCCCACTGGAGGACCGTTATTCTCCAACAAAACACTCAGTCGGTGGACACACACCGGTCACCGACATAGCTTCAGAGCAACAGTCTTCAATTATTCACTTCATGTAAAAAAAACTAAAAAGACAATTAAAATCATGACCGTTCACCTCCGGAGATACGGCTCGACCAGGAATGCCAAGAGCATTAAATATTCACATCCCTTAAGCCACCTGCTCCTGTCCCGGGTAAGTTGACCAACATCAAAGCCTGAGGCGCAAAAAGTCAATGGTGGCTGCGCCATTTGGCAGCCACAATTAATGGGGCATTGCGACAAACGCCAAAAAATGCGGATAATAGTGGAATCAAACCACCAGAGTTGGACGAACAGGGAATCGAACCCTGGACCACTCCCAATGACGAGTTCTTTGGGGAGAACATGCTAAGGGAGTATTATACCACTAAACCATTCGCCCGAATGGATGGTCAATGGGTCGACAAAAGAAGATGAGAATCCACCACCGCCTAACCCCCTCGCGATAGCTTGTCCACGATTCGACGAAGATGAGATGGGAAGTAGTGAAGGGGCCTTACTCTGCACTCCTGTGATTGAGCCCTCACTCGAGCTTTCCATAACAATAGTCGCTCCTCCTCACCAGCTTCATGCTCTTTCCATTCTCTGTCGCCCTCCTCACCCTCTCATCCCTCTTCTTCCACCCAAGCACTTCCGTAAAGGATCAAGATATCTGTAGTATGCTCTAATTTTTGGTGCAACTTCTTTTTCTATATCGATCACTCGTCGAAATATCTGCCACCGTCTCCATCACGCAGCCGCGCAAAGTAGGGAGAGAGAGAGGTCGGTATGTCGCTTTGCCCTATGGATCATGACCCCTATCACTCACTAACCAACTCCTCAGACCATGACAGACGGCCTGTTCGGCAAGCTCCCCAAGGAGCTGCAGCTGGAAATCATGGGTTATGCCCTACCATCACTGATTGTCCCATGCGACATCCTCTACGGCCACATCTTCCCGAACGGCGACAAGATTGAATCCAAGGGAGAGGACAGCCTGCTGCCACTCAAGCTGTCGTGCCATAGCGTATTCGAAACTGTCAGCCAATTGCGTACTGTCGAGGCCATTGTCAGTCGCCCACATGGACCTCCACGGCGCGTCTTTCGCTTTGATCCAAAGAAAGACATCCTGCGGGTTTGGGTTAAGCTGCATTTCCATTCGTGTCAAAGCCTTAAGGCCCGGAAAACCTGGCCTACCAGATAAGAAGTCTACGTCTCTAGTGTATATTCTTAATGTCTGACGTAATAATGTAGAGTATTTCTTTGAAGTAACAACTGATTAAGTTTTATCATTGAATTGTAAAGATCATCCTTCCATTTCCTGATTCTGTAGATATCAAGAGCAAACTTGTCAAGTTAGTTAGCTTTACAAAAATTATACTTCTTCCAGTCCTTTAAAACTCGTCGCGGCAACTCTTTTGCGTGCTTACATAGTTGTAACCTGCAGTGTGCTACATCCTTACTGAACAGCGTAGTCACCTGAACCAATGGTGATCCACTGACAAACATAAGCCAAGTTCTATATCTTCAACTACCATGGCCAGATACGGCAAACAACATACAACAGCGGGTATTCGCTGGTCGTCACCGACCCAACTACTACTCCGCCCCTTGCAGGCTTGACTAAGGGAGAGCGGACGGGATCCCGTACTTTACCACAGGTGTGATCGTATGTGTTTGAAGTCAGGGTGGATAGGCCCTATGTTGATGCGTGCTGATGGTCAGATTGAGGCAATGAGGCTGAGGCAAGGCGGTGGGGTCCACTCCAGGATGTCACTCGTAAAGGTGACGTGATTCTCAAAGGTTTTTTATTTAATGTTCAAATAAGCGTTAAATCGTAAACAGTACTCTATTTTCCAACCCAGATAACTCATAGAATCATCCACATCGCCAGAATACCTCCCAACACTCCACCAACCAAGCTTGGTATCTTCACACTTGAAGCGTTGTCCGTCTCAGAAGCAGTGCCTGCAGAGCTAGTCGAGGTAGCCGAGGCCGTTTACTTGTCGCTTTCCTTGTCATCTTCCTCATCGCTGTCACCAGTAGTGGTAGCTTCACTATTTTGCAGGCTGTATTTAGATCTTGCACTCTTGATCTGATCGTCGTAATCGCTTGCTGTAAACGAGATCCTGGTCGAACACTCCATTGTTTTGGCTTCTCGAGTCTCGAAGACATCAAAGTCTTCGGCAATGCAACAGTAGCTTTCCCCGTTTCTGGGGTTCTCGACCACACCAGGGCATTTCGCGGCGGCTGAGTCCTTTTGTCCAGATATGCCTTTGATCATAGACGCACAGGCCATAGAGGATAGCAGCAAGGAGGTTGATGAGGGCATGGTTGAGGATGTGGACAACTGGGAGTTGAACTGGAAGTTGAACTAGAACTAGAACTGGAGCCGGAGCCGGAGCCGGAACTGGACGAGGACTCGGGCATGGGAAAGGGTTTTGCTTTCAGATGTATACGTAGAGGTAAAGATAGATAGATAGATGTTTGTTGATTTTGTTTCAATACCAGAACAGACACTATCTTGACTTATATAGCTTCATTCATAGAATTGAAGGAAGTTGGTTGAGGCCTCTATAAGCAGCGCATCTTGAGCCTAGAATAGGTTGTCGGTTGCGCCGCCCCACACTCATCACCTTATTCGCGACACCTGCTCGGGACCTGAACCAATGAAAAGTATTCTCCACTTTTATCAGGCTGAACAATCTCACGATCCGCCAATGATCAAAAAGATATGGCTTCCAGGGGCCCCGGATATCCCGAGTTCAATGCTTGATGTTGCCCTATAAGGCCAAAATCTCATGATGGCAAGCTTCTGCTTATTTCCACACGTCTGGTTCTGGAGACACGTTGGCAGGTGGTCCAGAGCGAAAATACCAAGCCTAGCTGAAAATGTACAAGTCCCGGCGACTGCCGGGCGAAAGTTTGTCATCGCGAAATCTAACCTTGTTGGGCATATCAGAAGCTGACCCCTGCAGCACTGGGCTTCGAGTGGGTCATATTAACGAATTCTGGGACCAGTTTGCGAGGGAAGGGAGCTGAGAGGTGCAATAGCGAGGAACATGACGTCAATGTCTCAATTTCCAGCACTAGATAGTTGATATTCAGGGTCTTGATCTGGCTTTTAAACCACAAATCTCCCTGGAAGAGCATAGTAGAACCTTTCGGGTTGTTTTATCTCCCCGAAACTACTTAGAGAGGCATCATTGAGTTATTCAGCAGGCTCAGGTTAGTGTTCAGGCAATGATCGACAGCGCATTCGAGTCTAATTCGGAATGCTCGGCACTCAGGTCCCTGATGATAACTGACTGCCCTCCCTGAAAAGAGATGCAGGTACAGCCAAATTCTGTCAATGAATACCATCTCAACTCTCTAGAGTTCAGAGCTGAACTCAGTGGGATATCAGAGTTGTTCTAGAACATTGCCATTCGCTTATCCGAATTCCCCGGTCATCCTCTTTGGCCGGCAATTGCATTTCAGCATACAGGCTCCACGCCCACAAAAGCCACTCCACGTCGACCCTAACTTGATCCGTATCATGGCTTGTTAGCGTCCGATCGCTTTCCGTACGGGGTATTTCAAGACTCTGCCCCCGTCCAACCTTGACCCTGTCTGCAGCCAAGCTTTATACTCACAGCCCTACGAACCCATCTCTCGGGTCCGATCGAACCTATTGTCTTGATCAATAACTATTATATCGATCTGTTTTTCCCAGCCCCACATGACTCGACACGGGAGACGCATTAAACGATGCGGGACCTGCCTTGAGCGCAAGGTTAAATGCGGTGCGTTGGAATCTTGGTGGTTGAGCGGTTCTGGAAGCTGATGTGTGAGACAGATGAACAGCAGCCCCATTGTCAACGGTGTAAAAATGCAGGTCTTTCCTGTTCAGGGTATCACAGCCAACTAAAGTTTGTCGACGAAGGCAGCCGTTTCGCGCCGAAACAGGAGTGTGGCTCGAGGCCTGTTTCAAAACCGGCAACGACGACAACACATTGTAATCGCCCCACAGCCAGTAGAGCTTCAACAAAGTGTGCGAAAACTCCAAAGCCACAGATACTCACCCTTGTACCGCAGAAGAATACGTTCTTTCTTCCATATACAATATCAAAGCTCTCTCCGATAGCTTCTCGTTGTAATGCAACAGCAATGGTGGCAATACTTCCAGAACTATTGACAACTCAGAAGTCAGCACTGCACCAATCATGCGTGCAGGCGTTGGCAGCAATGTACTTTGGGAGGACAAACCGAGATATTCAGGCTTGCGACCAAGGGACACGACTTTACTCGAAAGCCCTGACCCAGCTTCGGGCCGATATCAGCAATTCGAATACGGAACTGAGCACCATCATAAGCGTCATGTGTCTCTGTGTATACGAGAATGTGGTTTTCTCACAACCGACTGCGTGGCTTATGCATTACGATGGACTTGGAAGATTGGTAGGTCAGCCCACCTTGCCTCGTATGCTTTATTTACTGACAGCCTTAGATGCAATCCCGAGGGCCGAGACCATGGAAAACTCGTGAAGAAAGAGAAGTCCTTCGGTTTGCACGATATTACACCGTAAGCAATTGATAAGAATCATTTAGCGAACGTATTTTAACCTGGTACAGATTCTTTCTGCCGGACACCAACGTCGCCACTGCTTCCTCGACCAACCACAATGGGAAAGTACACGCTGCACGCCGGATGGCGACGAACCCGAGAGGATCGACCTTCTATATGATATATTCGCCCAGTCTCCGGGCATAGTTCAAGACTATGATGATCTCCGTCAACTCACTTGTGCAAGTCTTTCCGAGACCGAGACCTTACGCCAACGGGTACAGTCCGTAATTGACCGACTACACGCCTGGCTTCAAGGTGTGCCGTGGATATGTGTCCCAGACCCGGCTCTCAGAGAAAGTAACAGCATGCCTCTTCCCGACGACCCAATGGATTGTGTCGCCATGGCAGTTGGCTACGCCATGCTATTATGCCTTGTCCAACCCTGCGAGTACCTGCAAGTAGCTCTTATCGGCAATCATGCCGCTGACTTGGTACCTAATAAGGACATGGCGTCTACCACCAAATTTCTGGCCCTCGAGATATGCCGCTTCGCAACCTGGGCGCTTCGTGGCGAAGGGTCTGCTAACTATGCTTTGAGTTTGGTGTATCCTCTTCAAATAGCTTGGTTCTGTCTACAAAACAGTGAAGATGACCTTTGTAGTGTCCGGGGGATAATGAACTCGGTTGTTGCCGATTCGCATGGGTTTGAATTGGGGAGAATGAGACATTGGGATGAGTCCAGCCTTGATCAAGGACGATATGGATTTTTGTATTAACTCTTAACGATGACGTTGTTTTTGATAGATTAATGACCAGGGTACATCAGATTGAGCTGTCAAAGTATGCACATGAATCTGCTAAGATATATTTGGAAGTGTCAACAAGGTTCTCCTATCGTACTAGCCTCTAGCAGTTGTTCTTCAGGGTAGGCCCTTGACCCGACGTTGCATCTTTTCGGCTGAATGATGATCATAATCGGCAGGGTATGGGGTATGGGTCTCTCCACCGCCTTAAGAAGTGCATATCTTTCGACGTCCAATTATCATGAATTCCACCAGCTTTTTGTCAGAATACTGTTGGTAAGGCATTTTCTCTTTTCAAAAGTGCAGTTGTCTCACATTTGCCAGAGAAAAGTCGACGTAGGTGGCACTATGTGAGATGACGTCCTTGACTGAAACTGGACATATGAGCCGCCAAATTGCCAAGCCTTGATACTGATTGACTATGGCGTGCGTGGCGAAGCAAAGCTGCAGGACGTTCAGCGGCTCAGCCCTAAGCTGAGACTCTTTTACAGCAGTGATCAACCAGTAAAACGGACTTTAGCGGGGAATATGGCGAGGCTCAGACGAGTAGCTTGGGTTAGTCCGTCGGAGTCGGAATTCCGTCCACAAGGCCGGCCCAATCTACTAATCAAAAGGATGGAAACAAGAGATGACAGCTCCACCAGCAAAGAAGATCCCACACGGCTGATATGCAGCCTTGCTTACGCCGAGCGATCTTAGACTGATTATGGAAATCGCGCTTATGAACTGAAACGAGCCGATGACCCCATGTTGTGGTCAGCTTTTTCCCCCGCCCAAGTCCTGGCCGTTTTTAAGGATCTGGCCTCGCTTGCTTGAATAATCATAACCTTGACATTTCCCCCCATTTTAGCTCACAGAGTGCTTACGGAAAATGTCTGAAAAGAGGCCCATTAAGCGACTGGTGGTGTTGGTCGACGGATGTGAACCTCGGGAGACAAAGAGTGAGTATCGCGACGGCAGCTTTGTATTGATGACATTTTGTTGACTTGTTGCAGAGGAGACGAACCCTTCATCCATCAACAGGATTAAGCAGCTGATTCGTGAGGGCTCGTGTTTCTCTAATGGGCTTTTGGTCACCCAAATACCCAAGTATTATGTCGCTACTGGCGGTGTTTCCAAGCTGAGCGACCGGTGGAGGTCCAAGAGCTCGAGCAGTGATGATTCGACTAATCTCATCAAAACCATCGTGAAGGATGTTTGTTACACACTAGAGCGACCCGAAGATGAGCTCTGGTTGTATGGGTCTGGTCATGGAGCTTTTATCGCTCGTGCTGTTGCCGGGATCGTTCACCACCTGGGTTTGCCGAGAACACAGGAATTTGATGAGTTATTTGACGCTACTATCGGACTTATCAAGGCCCAGCTCGACGACGACTTCAAGAAAGGCCCTCTATTAATGCAGAAGATTAAGAGTGAAGCTGATGAACCTCCTCGGATACCCTTTGTTGGTCTGTTCGACACAACCATTCACAGCTCAAAGACATCTTACGACATTTCATTTAATCCATCCATCGAGTCTGTTCGTCATGCACTGGCGATCAACGAAAACCGCTCCAACAAGGCACCGGAGATTTTTACTATTCCAGATGATGCAGACATGTCTAGCCGGTCACTCATCCAATCCTGGTTCTTGGGCACACACGAAGACATGTGTGGTGGCACATCTCACGACGGAATTTCGCTCTACCCACTGCAGTGGATGGTTCTGGAGAGTATCTATGCCGGTCTGAATGTTCTGTCCATGGGAGACTCAAAAGCCAGCGACAATCCCATGGCTCTCATCTTTCCCCAGTATGCGGGTAACTTGCCGCCTTTGGATGGATCAGAGGAGATTGAATGGCGTCTCGAGTACACCAACGGCCTCAGAACCAGCATGTTTGATCTTCAAAGTTCTCACGCCAAGAAATCCTCAACCGGAATCGATGTTCACTCTATCAAACTCGACACAGACTGCTTCAAACGCCATGCCTCACGAAAAGCATTTGATTCCGAGGGTGCACTGAAGGGATGGTGTGACATTGGTACATATTGATTTCTCTTGGCAATTTAGACGTGATTAACGAGTCTTTAGGACCTTATGGAAACATGATCCACCCTTCGTTATTCTGTATCCTCGATAGATACCCTCGTTACATGGATCTCAAGAACTTCCAAAATCTCAGAACACCAATCTCCAACTTCCAGGACTCACACCTCGTTGCTCAAGAAGACCAACTGGCCCCTTGGCTCAATGACATGCAGCTAGAAGCAAGCGGCGTCAAGGCTTTCCGAATTTTGGTGTGCGGCAAGACGGGAGTAGGAAAGTCAACGTTGATCAACAAGGTATTTGGCGTTGAAATGACCGACGAGTCTCTTTCTTACGATCAGGGTGTTCACGACATCAATGTCGCTTTCGAGTCTCCTAAGCACCCGGGACTCTTGATTCACGATTCTAGAGGTTGGCAGGCTGGTAGTGATACCGAGCTTGATTTGATTGCAAAGTTTCTCAGACACAGAGCGTTCCAAGAAGATCCCGCAGAAGCACTTCACGTCATCTGGTAAGTAGACTACTTGTCGAACTCTGGCGCGACTAACAATTCCAGGTTCTGCGTTGATGCAGATGTTGCACGAATCGAAGAGGCAGATAAGCGAACCTTTGCCACTATTGCTCAATACTCGCACCAAGTCCCTGTTTTCGTCGTTGGAACAAAGAAGGATAAACTCACAGGCTACCGAAAGATGCAGTATCTAGAAGAACTCATGGAAAAGACGAACGACTACAAAGAAGCAAAGCGGCTCGCTGAAGAAAAGGCCAACGCCGTGGCCGAGACACAATTCGCCGAGCTCAGAAACCAACTATCTCAGATCGATCACTACAAAGCCGACGGCTTCTGCTGTCTTTCAAAGAGTAGGTTCACACCCTGTTAGGATTGTCGAAATAGTTGCTAACGATATTAGATGACGACGTTGGAGTCAAGGATCTCCTCTCCCAAACCCTCGGCCTCATCGTCGACGAACGCGTACGTCTCTTCTGTGTTGCCGCTCAAGTCGTTGATGTTGAACAGAAGATCAACTCAGCGATTACAGAGTGTATGAGACTAGGCACGCACGCAATCCGCACCGCCGCCGTGCCTCTCCCGTGCTCGGGCATGATCGGAACGCCCACTGTATCGCGCCTCATCTGCGAACACGTCCTGCAGTGCTTCGGATTTCCAAAGGCCGCGCCCGCCGAGATCGAGCAGATCATGTCGGATATTGTCATGAGTAATCTGAAGAATTATCTCAAGGTATCCTTGTCGCAATTTGCTGCTGTTAGTGCGGTTGCTATTGGTGTTGCGGTGCCGACTATGGGTATTGGAGTTATCGTTGGTGCCGCTGGTTGTCTTTTGGGTCTTCCACCCACGGCACGCATGCTTCTCAAGTGTTCCTGCGACATGATTCTTATTCTAGAGCGTTCATTTCGATACGACGGAAAGTATGTTTCCATCAAGCAGATTGAAGACGCCGCCAAGTATTACTCGAAATCGACAATCACGACATTCAACGGCAAGGAAAAGCGTCTGCAGCAACAGGTCCACGATGAGATCGATCAGCTCATTCCTCTTAAGAAGGTCGCCATCGGCTTCAAGTTCAACAAGCTGCGACAATCCGTGGAAGAGGTCATCTACAGCAACCGGTTCGGCGCACCGCCAGATTATTCATCCATCCGAAGCCCTTCCAGTGTTGCTCTTAGCGTGCAACCGAGCGGGCCCGCCGAGATGTCTGCAGGACCTGTCATCTCTGAGTTGCCGGGTGATGAAGTGGACCCGGCTTCACCATCAGAACTTGGACCTGGCGAGAAACCGCCAGTTATCGAGCTCGACTCTACTGAGATTCCCGCGAGGGACGGTATTCGTCCGGTAGACACAAGATCGACGGGGACGAGCGCAGATTATCCAAGTCTCTCAAACAAGCTTGTCGAGATGCATGTGCAACCGCCTGAGCTTGAAGGCAATGCCCCAGGTGATGGTGGAAGCGATCAGCTGGAGGTTCCTCTGTTGACGTCAAGAAGCAAGTCGGACTCTTCTGCTTCTCGCTGGACCAACAAGCTGTCTTCATGGAAGCTGAGCCGAAAGTCGAAGACGCTGAAGTGAGTGAAATGGAATCTCGTGGTTTTGTCTTTGGTTTGGCGAGCAACACAGATACCAAGATGTTGAATGATTTAAAAACTGTCCTTTCTTGTTGAGATGCCCTATGGGATTTGCTACACTACCTATATATCGATATATAGAATAACGACTTTAACGACAAGCTAGTCTTTTATTTTAATCAATTTTTATTGTTAATACTCGTGGTTTCTGTAAAATAAGCTGTGTCAAGAATTGCCGTGCTTAATTACCAGATATTTCATCCTCCAATAGGAATCTCATCAGGTTAGTGACTGGGTCCCATTAAATGATCCATTCCCCGCCTTCGCAGATCGTACGAACACAACGCGGGGGAAGCTCGGAATACATGAACCTGTACCCATTCAAAAGACTAAAAAAACGCTGCTGTGAATTGATTTTTGAGCTGGGCACCATACCTCGTCTATTCCAATCAAGCGTGCCTCGCTGAGCGACACATATTTTCTGGTCACCCCCAAACCTTAGCTACCATGATGCCCTCGGAGACAAAGCCGAGTCCCTTCCGGGAGTATTTACCGGACCTTAGCATTGAGAGGTTCACGACAATGAAGAAGCAAGACCCTTACGAGTATGCAAAAGCGTTCAAAGAAAATGGAGCCCCGCCATGGCTCCATGGCCTGTATTTACGTTGGCAAAGGTTACTCCAAGAACCCTTCAAAGGCATTACCAGCGATGGTGCGTTCTGGCTCCGTGCATGGCTGGGCGAGCCGGCTAACCACCTCTACAGGTTATGTGAAACCTGATCTTTTCCAACTCGAAGATCAAGGTATTCCCATCGACAATATAGTTAGAGCAGCCAAGCTAGCTTTATCAAAGATGAATCATCAGCAGAGAGACCGCTCGATCTACCACATCGACTCACCTGAATGGCGGACATGGACTAATCCCGAGTTCCTGCTGAATGATAAAGGCGTTAGATTAGACGAGGTCACCGAAGAACTGCGATCGGCAATTTTGCAAGTCTTACAGGCCTCACTGTCTCCAGAGGGCTATGAGAAGGCAATCTCCGCAATGCGCATCAACGGTTTTCTCGGCGAGCTTGTTGAAGCGCCTGCCATCATGAACGAGTTCTCTTACAACTTTGTCTTGTTTGGCGCCGAGCCCTCAACAACAGCGCCTTGGGGCTTTTCCTTTTATGGGCACCATTTGTGTCTCAATGCCTTCTTTTACAAGAACCAGATGGTGTTCTCGCCATGGTTTACCGGCGCTGAACCGAATCTCATTGATGATGGCAAGTACAAGGGGACTCGAATACTACAAAGAGAAGAAGCCCTAGGTCTACAGCTTATGCAGAGTCTGCCAAAAGAGACACAGACACGCGCTCAGGTGTACAAGAAGATGAAGGATTCTGCTATGCCGCACGCTCGCTGGAATCACGACGACCAGAGGCATCTTTGCGGGGCATATCGAGACAACAGGGTTGTGCCGTATGAAGGGGTCTTGATCTCGGAGCTAACCAAAGGACATCAGGATATTGTCTCCAACATTCTGGAGGAATATCTACTATACCTTCCTGAGAAAGCTCGCGCTATTCGTCTTGCCGAGTGCGAGCGGTGGTTCCACGAGACACACTTTTGCTGGATTGGTGGTTTCGAGGACACAGATCCCTTCTACTATCGGATCCAGAGTCCGGTTATCATCGTCGAATTTGACCACCACTCGGGAGTCTTCCTCAACAACCAAGAGCCAGCCAAGTTCCACATCCACACTTTACTACGGACACCCAACGCTGGAGATTACGGGACGGCGCTGAGGAAACTGATACCCGGGATGACTCAGGAGTACTTGTGGGAGGGGTAGTGCGGGAGGTATAAGGACCTGAAGCCTGCTCATGGTCAAATATGAGTCTAGCTTGTTACTTTATTACGCAAACCTCTGAAGGACATGATTAACAATGCCACTGCTTGGCAGTGATTGACCCACTTTAGCTGATGAGAAAAAAGAGTGGAGCTCGTAAACATCCCAAAGCGGTAATCGTTTTTACGAGCCGTGCGCAGGACTCGAGGGGACAGGGATCTTTGAAATGTGATATTATGGCTACTTGTTGAACAATAGAACGAGGCCTTGTGTTCCAGATCATTCTCCTTTTCACTTCTGCATTCCGTTTTCATTTATTTCAATCTTCTGTTCTTCTCCAGTGTTCTGAAACTTTCCCACAATCACCAGTCTCTCCTTACCTTGTTCCTTTCCCTTCTCTCAAACGCATTCACTCAGCCCCCGTCGCATTTTCCCAACACCAGACCTACTGGCGACTCGGCCGGCGAACTGGGCACCTTGATAGGCAAGCATATACCGGCTTCCTTTCTTGCATATTTCTTTGAGTATCGAACTAACTCTGTCTCTATATTTAGCCCGACCCGACACCCCCTTACGCCCAACATGGCCGCCGACAACAATCCTTCCAACGATCCCGAGAAGAACCAAGAGAAGGTTGTTTCTATCAGCGAAGGCTCACAAAACGAAGGCTCCAAGCCGCTGCAAAGAACCCCAAAGGTCTCCGACTACCTTAGAGTTTTCAGCTACGCGACAAAATGGGACTTCTTCATCTACGCCGTCGCGTCCGTCGCATCGATTGGAGCTGGAATCACCATGCCTCTCATGAACATCATCTTCGGTCAACTTGTCGGAGAGTTCACCGACTACTTCAAAGACACGTCTGATATACCTCAAGATGCGTTTCGAGACATCCTCGACAAGCAAGCGCTCTACATCATGGCCCTCTTCTTCGCTCGCTGGGGCCTCAACACCATCAACAAGTACTGCTTCCGAATGATTGGAATCCGTCTGTCATCGGCTGTTCGTCTTCATTACCTACAATCGCTCTTTGCTCAGTCTATCCATGTCATCGACTCCATGCCTGCTGGCGCACCTGCCACAGCCATCACTTCGACATCTAATACCTTACAAGTGGGTATCTCAGAGCGCTTGGGGACCTTCTTGGAGTTCAACGGCACCATCTGGGCTTCTATCATCGTCGCTTTCGTATGGAGTTGGGACATTACCTTGGTGACATCCTCGTTGATCCTCTACATGATGACTGTCCTATCAATCTCTATGCCAATCCTCGTCAAGGGACAGACGGCAACTGGAAACGCAGATGCTCAAGGCACCGCTATTGCAAGCGAAGCACTACAGGGCATTCGTCTTGTCACAGCTTGTGGCGCTCAGTCTCGTGTCATCTCTCGCTACCAGGAATGGGTGAACAAAGCAATGAAGGACGGGCAAAAGATTGCACCTTTTATGGGTCTTCATCTTGGTCTAATTGTATGTCCTTATTCCTAATCCCATGTATCACAGGAAAGCTAACGCTGGTAGTTCTTTGGTGTTTTCGGCACTTTTGGTCTTGCCTTTTGGTACGGCACTAAGCGATACATCGCGGGTGCTATCGACCACCCTGGCGTCATCATCATCGTACTCATGTCGGTCATGCTGATACTCACCTCTCTGGAGCGTATCGCAACGCCTCTCATGGCAGTTAGTAAAGCTATGGTCGCTGCATGCGAGTTCTTTACAGTCATCGACGCACCACTCCCTACTTCTGGTTCCCTGAAGCCCGACATTACCTCCTGTGACATCGCCTTTGACGATGTTACGTTTGAGTACCCAAGCCGACCTGGTGTTCGGGTACTAGACGGCCTGAGCTTCAGCATTCTCTCGGGGCAGAACACTGCCCTTGTTGGCCCATCCGGTTCCGGCAAGAGTACCATTGTTGGTTTACTTGAGCGATGGTATTCTTTGAAGAAGCATCATGTATTGCCCCAAGTTGTCGAAGCCAAACCGCAGAAAAAGCCTGACGAGACCACCGAAGATCGTGCTGAGGAAGACCAGGCTGTCGCCAGTCCTACGCTGGCTGGTATGGTCACGATTGGTGGTCACAACCTTGAAGATCTTGATCTCAAGTGGTGGAGATCCCAAATCGGGTTGGTCCAGCAAGAGCCATTCCTTTTTAACAACACCATCTTCAACAATGTCGCCCACGGCCTGATTGGATCGGAGTGGGAAGATGCACCCGAAAAGAAGAAGCGAGAGCTCGTGCGAAACGCATGCCAGGAAGCTTACGCAGACGAGTTTATCGACCGGCTACCCGATGTATGTCACATTTCCTACCGTTATATCTCATTGCAACATTCTAACAAGCCTTTCTAGGGGTATAACACCCGAGTCGGAGACGGCGGTGCAAAGCTATCCGGAGGTCAAAAGCAGCGCCTAGCTATCGCGAGAAGTATCATCAAGAAACCGAGGATCATTATCCTAGACGAAGCCACCAGCGCCATTGATGCCAAAAGCGAAGGGATCGTCCAAGCTGCCCTCGACAGAATCACACAGAACCGAACAACCATTACCATCGCTCATCGTCTCTCGACAATCAAGAAGGCCGACAACATCATCGTTTTGCAGAAAGGTCGGGCTGTTGAGCAGGGCACACACGCGAGTCTCATGGAAAGCCCTTCCGGTGTATACTACTCGTTGGTTCGAGCTCAGGCTTTGCAATCTGGAGACAAGACAGAGGATACCGCCCTTGCACCTGGGGTCGAATCGACTAGACTACCTGTTGATGCCAACTTGGCCGAGAAGGCAACTCCCACGCCGTCTATTCAAGAACAGCCTTCCGCCAAGCCACGGGGTCTTTTCAATAGTTTCGGAAAACTCCTTTACGAACAGCGTGTAAAATGGCCCAACTTTCTCGGCGTTCTCCTCTCCTCCATGGCTGTTGCCGCCGGTACACCTATTCAAGCCTGGCTCTTTGCCAAAGCTCTCGGTGTCTTTCTTCTACAAGGAGATAACATCAAAAGCGAAAGCGAGTTCTGGGGCTTCATGTGGTTTGCGTTGGCCGGAGGTGTTGGTCTTGCCTACTTCTCGGAGGGCTGGGTTGGTCTGCGCGTTCAATATTACGTCAGTTCGGTGTACAAGTCCCAATATCTGAACGATATGCTGTACCAGAAGCTTGCGTTCTTTGACCAAGAAGACAATTCTCATGGCTCTTTGAGTTCTCGGATCTCGAGTGATGCGAAGCAGTTGGAAGAGCTTCTTGGTATCAACCTCGCGCTTATGCTCTCCGCTATCTTCAATATCACTGGCTGTGTCATCATCTCCCTTGTTTTTGGCTGGAAGCTTGGCTTGATTGCCATGTCTGTCGCTCTGCCAGTCATGATCGCTTCCGGATGTTGGAAGTACAAACATGAGGTGCACTTTGACAAGATGAATTCGGCAGTCTTTATGGAAAGTTCACAGTTCGCCACTGAGGCGATAGAGGCCATCAGGACTGTCTCATCGTTGACTATGGAAGACTCAATCAACCATCGGTACCGACAACTTTTAGATGGTCATGTCAAAGCAGCAAACCGCAAAGCACAGTGGACCTCGGCCATATTTGGTTTTGCAGACAGTGTTGGTCTTGGATGTCAAGCCTTGCTTTTCTGGTATGGTGGCGGTCTCTTAGCCAGCGGCGAGTACACAATGGAAGCCTTCTTTGTATGCTTCATGGCCGTCATCCAGGGAGCAGAAGCTGGTAGCCAAGGGTTCGGTATGGCGCCAAGCGCTGCACAGGTGACCGCTTCTGCAAATCGGATTCTGGATGTGCGCAATTCTGTCAATCCCGACCGATCAACTATCAGCAAGCACCAAGAGGGCATAGTTGGTGCTGAGGGTGGAGTCAAGATTGAACTGCGAGACGTTTCCTTCAAGTATCCTACGAGAGACGTCCCTGTCTTTAACTCCTTGAATCTCACCATCGAGAAGGGTCAGTACGCAGCTTTCGTCGGAGCCTCTGGATGTGGAAAGACGACAATCATCTCGCTTCTTGAGCGCTTCTATGATGTGGAGCCCGAAAATGGTATGATACAGTGCAACGGTGTTGACATCAAGAGCATGAATGTCTACGACTACAGGCAGAACTTGTCTCTGGTGTCCCAAGAGCCTGCCATGTTCCGAGGATCGATCCGCGATAACATTCTCTTCGGCGTCTCTGATCCCGACTCTATCTCGGACGAGAGAATCCACGAGGTATGCCGTGACTCTTTTATCCACGACTTTATCGTCTCATTGCCCGAAGGCTACAACACAGACGTTGGCCACAAAGGCGTTTCTATGTCCGGAGGACAGAAGCAGCGAATCGCCATTGCTCGTGCCTTGATTCGAGATCCCAAGATTCTCCTGTTGGATGAAGCGACGTCAGCTCTCGATTCCGAGTCTGAAAAGGTCGTTGCCGCGGCGATAGACAGAGCCCGTGAGGGACGGACTGTCATTGCTGTGGCTCATCGCTTGTCGACTATTCAGAATGCTGACGTGATCTTTGTCTTTGATGATGGAAAAGTGCTGGAGAAGGGTTCACACACTGAACTGCTCAACAAACAGGGTACCTATTGGGAAATGGTAAGTTTACTGCACCTCTCGGTTGATAACTGTACTAACTTTTTCTTAGTGCCAGAACCAGGCGTTGGATCAATGATCTCCCCAGACCATGAATACTGATTCTTTTCATTCTGTTGGTCGGCCTTTGACTTTCCGGCATGAATCTCTCCATTGGTTTCCCATCCGTCATTCGTTTCTGTTCATCCCAATTTCGTTCTAATACACCATCTTTTTCATGTCCTATAGATTTGTGACAAGCTCTTTGTTAGACGTATCAGTTAGAGCTCCGTCCTGGTATCACGAGATTTGTTCTATTTGGACCGAGTTCAAGAAGCTTTCAGAATACAATCTTTTTTCTCTCAACACCGCTGAAACATCGTGATATAATTGACTCCAATCTCGGTCTTCTCACACCTAAACCAATATTGACCATCGAATATTGACCTCTTTTTATTCTCATTAAATACTTGTCGTCAATTAACCAATTCTGGCCAAAGCTTTATCACATCTCCCATCAATGGCCTCCCAGACGCTGTCAACGGCCGCCTCTGCCACTGAATTGCTTCAAGATCTCCTCGGATTTCGGCCGTCTCTTCAACCAGTTGCCAATTTCCACTTGCTGCGTCTTTCTCCAAGTAGCAAAATATGATGCGGTCGCCCCCCTCCTCAAACAGATATTCTCTGCGCAAGAGGCGGTGCCACTGTTCCTCAAGTGTCCCCTCGGACACGTTAGCTTGCTCCACGGCTCTATTTCTCCGTGCCAGAACGTATAGCGAGCGGGCGTTGAAAATCCCATCTTGACCAGGATAGTCTTTTAGCATCCATATTGCTTCGTCTCGCAAGAGCGGGTCGCGGCAGAAGAACGACGCGAGAAGTAGATGTAAAGCCAAATTGCATTGCAGCGAGAGCTGCTGTGCTGGATTCTTCAGGCCACGCTTTGCTGTCTGTAGACTTATCTGCGCCAGGGACAGATATTCTCGAAAGAGAGGTGTCTTTGCGTGGATTGGCTCAGCATTGAAGAATTGCGTAAGATTGTTGAAGGCGTAAGTGCTTAGATAATGGAGACGAAGGTGAATCGCTCTCATATAGTCTGGCGATGCAGGGTCTGACATTATTGCTTTGTTGTAGACGGGCATAAATGCGGTTTCTAATGCCTGTAAATCTCTGTCGGAAGCTTCGCAAATTTCCCTGACACGTGGGTCGGCGGTAACGGACTGCCACATGTGGGCGACGTTGCTTGGGTCATCTGAGGTTAAGACGCCAGTCTCTTGCACAATGTCTACCAGGAGAGGATTCATGGAAAGTTTCTCAGTTCGGCCGATGATCCAGTACTTTTCAAAGTCATCCAGACTGTCAAAAACGGGCGGCATTTTTCCACTCGCTGGAGAGGAGCGAGGTAATTGGCCGATCATAGTCATGAAGGACTCGACAGTCTGCTTCTTATCCCGCAGACCTCTGGTGAAGTTTGGAACTGCTGGGCTGAGACCAATGCTTCCGCGTAGGATCAATCGTGTTTGCGGGAGAAGATTGGTGAAGATGTCTGCCACTACTGCGACGAGCGGCTTTGGATTCGGGGCCAGAGATGCCATCAGACGTGACTCTGGGTCCGTCAAAAGGGCGAGGAGCATTGCCAGGCCGTGATTTATGTGATCCAGAGCAGCTTTCCTATTCCCTCGCAGTGTCTCAAAACACAAGAAGAGAACCGACAGAAAGACTGCATCCTGGATAGAAGCGTGTTGGCTTTGCAACTTCAGAGCGAGGCAATAGTGGGCCAAAGCCTGTAGATAATCTGCGTCTTCTTGAATGGTGGTGCCTTGAGGTGGTTGTAAGGCTCCGAGACTTTTGTGTTGGGACTTGTTGTACCACTTGCTCAAAGCCCCAATCCCAATTGCTGCATGGCGTACGATGCTGTTGGTGCGAGCAATTTGTGGTAATGCCACAGCCCATAGGTCGCTATTGAAGCCAGCGGAGATCCACGGACCTTGTACGACTTGGACAAACTCGTCAAAGTATAGCACACTCTTGGCGTCTCTGAAATCAAGTGAGTCATGAACAAGGTGCAATTGCGCCGTTGGAGAAGCTGGACGAGCGATTTGTTTTGAATCCCAACGTATTTGAAGAGGGCCTGATGCATTCCGCTTCTTGTCCAGGACGCCATAGCCCTCGCATTGGCGTTTGTTTCGGACGCAATTCCCGCAGTGAGGTTTTGCCTCGTCACATTTGACGTGGCGCTTTTTGCAAGTAATACAGCCTGTCCGGACTTTGCTTGTGCTTGTCCGAGGGACCTTGAGCTTGATCTGCCTAGAAGTTTAAACAATTAGCCAGTTCATGCTCGTAGGTTCCTAATCTTACTTTGAAGGTTCCTCGATTGGTACAGGTAAAAATTCCGTCATTTGGTCCATGGTGATGCCTACCTTGTCTTGTGTAAGACCAGTCGTAGGGTGCGAAATAAGACTGATTGCATGACAGGGATGAGCGGGCCTGATTGCATATCAGCGGGGTCCGGTGAAACCCCGAAGCGCACCGAGTATTATTCCGCGAAGAATCTGGCTTAGTCCTGGTGTTTCACAGTCTAGGGTCTCCTAATGGTTCCCTGGACTTGAACTTGATAAACGAAGATAATAATGACCAAAATTGCGAAAAGTCCATCTGCTTCTCCGGTCTCATCGGCGATGCGAACATCGCATCAATTCTTCTTCTTCTCAAAAAGTGCCAAAACTTCCTGATTCTCACAAGCAGCAGCAACATCAAGCGGCGTCTTCTGCTCATTGTCCTCCAACTTGGTATCAAGACCCATCTCCATCAACTCCTCAAACTTTTCAACCAAATTACCCGCTACGACATGCAGCAACCCTCGACCTTTGTTATCTCTAGCGAAGAAGTCGATGCCCAGCTCTTTCAGCAAAGAGTTTGCACTCTGTCTCTTCCTCTTGTACTTGAGTTCCAACGGCTCTCCATCTGTGATCTTCCCCATGCTGTCGGTACCGTCTAGCAGCCGCGGGTGACATTCATCCTCAGGACGATTGTAAAAGGCGAAAATTGGCATTTCTCCCAGATTGTTGCGATGGTTAACGTCCAAGCCCCAGTCTACCAATCTTTTGAACAAGATACGAGCATCCTTGTCTTTTAGATATGGAGCAAGCACATGCAGCAGGTTATCACCGTCATTTGACACGACAAAAGGATCGGCACCAGCTTCGAGCATCTTGTTGACGATGTCATGGTCCTCCTCTTTCCTGGAAAGCTCTGTGGCGTAATATAGCGGTGTTTTCCCTTCGCAATCTGGCTGGTCAGCCAGGCTTGGGGCTTTCTCAAGGACATATGCTGCTGATTTTTTGTACTGCTTGCATGTCCTGGACATGGCTATGCAGTGTAACACGTTTCGTCCATGGTTATCTTGCGCTTGGATATCGGCACCGGCGTCGATAAGAGCTCGGAAGATACTGACCTGCTCATTCTCCTCCTTCTCATCGTCGAGGATAGCATCGGGCCCATCGCGGCTCTGGCACGCTGCATGAAGCAGAGTGCAGCCTTCAGGAGCCCGATGATTCACATCTAAGCCCGGGTGATTAAGAAAGTAATCCACACGTGAATCAAGGAAAATGAGCTCATGAAGTATGCTGCATTCTTTGGTTTCTTTCACCTTCCACTCTAGGTCATCTTCGTCTCTTTTCTTCTTTGTGAGTTTCGTGAACTTGGCAAACGGGTGGGCTCCATAATCTAGAAGCATTTTGGCCACTTCCGTCTTGTTCTTCTTGGCAGCATGAAAGAGCGGAAACTCTTCGTGCTTTTCTATATGGCCAGTTAACGGATGCATCGCTTCATGCTGAATTGCCAGACGGTGTCTTTTGGCATCTTCGGTCTCGTAGAGTGCATCCGGGCGCATGTTTGGGTCGGCTCCTCCAGATAGGAACTTGCTAAGAAGTGGCAAGTTGTCATTTTCTATGGCAGCGAAAAGTGCCGCTGCTGTAACAGTCGCTCCATGTTCAATAAGAAGGCCGACCATTTCCATGTCCTGCGATGCACAGGAAAGGCAGCTCTGTCCATCATTATCAGATACATTCACATCTGCCCCAGCTCTGATCAGCATTTCGGCGGCCTCTCTGCTGTAAAGGCCCCGAGTGTGGGTAATGGCCATTTGAAGAGGGGGTTTCCCTTTGCCGTCACGAATTTCCATGTCAGCGCCCTTTTCGAGTAGGTACGGAAGTGCCTGGTGAACGTGCCACCAGCACTCGCCTTTGGCAACATGAAGCAGGGCGGAACTGCTGGGCCTGATCTCGCGATGCGCTCCGTAAGCGAATATCGCGGTGTAATGCGGCTCGTTGATGTCAACTTTGAACTTATTGACCAGCAGCTGAAGCATATTCATGTTGGGTAACTCTCGCCAAACAGCCTCAAGTATCAGGGGCTCTTGCCCAACGACGGTGGGTCGAACGCCTGAAAGATCTCTCTTTGCAAGCCATAGACCAGGCTGTGATTCGTCTCCAAAAGCATGCCACTCGCCAGTCTGGAGTCTCGATTTTGCAAGATCCGTTCCAATTCTATCGACGAGAGATGTCATCCCGTGACGCACAAGAGTAGCCAGTACACACGGACGTCCATCATCATGGCTACTTGAGGGCACAAGTAAATCCACTCCAAGATGCGGAAGCTTCTCCACAAGAAAGTCTTGTCTTTGGGTCTGGTAGTGGAGAGAGAGCCATTTGTCTTTATTTCCACCTCTGATGAGATCTGCATCTCGAAGCATTTGCGCAGAAGCTACTTCAAGAGTCTGACTCATGGCGTTGAGGAGCTTCGACTGAAGGAGAACAGATACCCCTGTCAGTGGAGAGATTCCGAGCTTATCCAGAGCTCTCTCAAAACACATGGCTGTGTAATTGCGGCCATTATTTAATGCTTGGAAGAAGAAATTATTGTGAAGCTCGCTTCCATCGACAGATAACAGATCGAGACCAGGCTTGACGATCATGTCTAGAACCTCCTCAAGCCTGCCAGTATCGTTGACGGCCAGTCCATGAGTCTTCTCGGACCAGGACCTGGGGCGGGAGGTGTCGTTGAGCTTGATGGCCACTGCGCTCCCATTCCTGTAACCATCTGTAGAAGGATGAAGATTCTTCCAGCGTTCGTCTTCTTCCTCGAAACCGGCACAGGCTTCAAAGACCCTTGCGAGCTTTGCATCAGCCCCTGCTTCGAGCAATAGTTGCACCGTCTCTGGTCGTCCTGATCTGCACGCATAGAACAGTGGCGTGAGGGGTTTGCCATCGAATGTCTGAGCGTCGACTCCTTTTATTGGAATACTTGGTGATCCTTCTATCACGGCTGGCATTTTCGCTCTGAGAGCATCCAAAAGCAAACCCACAATGTTGCTCTCTTTGCAGCGAGCAGCTAGATGAAGAGGAGTGAGTCCCTCGTGACTGACTGCTGCAGGGTCCGCACCGGCATCCAGTAGCTTCTTGACACAGAATTCTCCACCAGTAGCAGCCATGTGCAAGGGAGTAAGTCCTGCATAGTCTGAAATGTTGACATCCTTGACTCGTGCAACGACGAAGTCAATAGGTAGGGTTTCACTGGGACTGAAGCGATAGCCGTGAGTGTTAGTAACACAAAGCATATGTAAGGGTGTGCGCCCGGCGTGGTTCTTCTGGTCCAGGTCCAAGCCCATATCGACAAGATGTTTCCAATTTGAAACGGACCTTGGCCACCTGTGAGGATTCTCGTTTTCAATATCTTGCAAAGCTAGTTCGTGGAGCAGACCATTGCCATGGTGATCAACAGCCTTGATGTCCAATCCTAGGCGAACAAAGAATTCGAGCTGTGAAGTAATCTCATGTTTGACCTGTTCGTGAAGAATAGTACGGCCTTCGAAATCTCGAGCAAATGGCGAGGCGCCTCTCTCTATCAAGTCTTTGATCTCGGTCTCTGATAGCTTCCGTGAGCACATGCGAAACAAAAACGTCCCTCCCCTTGGGTCCACTGCGTTGATGTCTGCTCCCGCATCGAGAAGCGGTTTCAAGACCTCGTTGTTTCTCCATCTGTCCGAATAGAGTAAAGGACTGAGTCCGGCTTTGTTTCTGAGGTTTGGGTCCGCGCCCTTCTTAAGGAATTATTCGAACAGTGTGAGGCCCATGGAGTCATCAGGGTCATGAGAATTGAAATTCATTGCCAGATGCAGAGGCCCGTTGCCTTTCTCGTCTGTCGCGTTGCAGTCTGCCCCGTGCTCCAAGAGCGTTTCTCCGAACTTCCCAACTTTGCCCTTGAATCTGTGTTTGAGATAATAGAGCAGAGGCGTTTGACCGTTGGCTTCAGGCAAGTTTACGTCTGCCTTTCCGTGTTCGACCAGGATAGGTATAATGTCATTGCCCACTGCGAGATGCAACGGTGCACGGCCTGCCTCGTCGGCAACATTGGGGTCGGCTCCAGCATCAAGAAGCAAGCGAGTCAGCAATGGACTATGGCTTGCACCATGTAATGCAGTCTGTCCAGTCGCGGTGCGTCGATGAACATCTGCCCCGGCTTCAATGAGTAATAAGAGGATAGACCTCAATGCATCCGAATCTCGGTCGTTGTCACTATCTGTCCAATCGAATTTTCCCGCCCCCTTCACACCACACAGGATGTGCAAACAGGTATAAGTAGGCTCTATTTTTCTCTTACCGCCCGATTCCTTACCGCCCGATTCCATACCGCCGAAGCGTTCCAGAGCCTCCTCATACCATTCGCATCCGATATTGGGATCCGCTCCAACTTTAAGTAGTGACTCCACCATTAGAACATCAAGCTTACCGCAAGCAAGCAACAGCGGCGTATCGCCATTGACAGTAGCGTTGATATCCACCCCTGGATACTGCATGATCCTAGCAGCCACTTTGTTCTTCTCCGAGTCGAAGGCCCACGCCAATGCTTTATGGATCGTGTCGATATCTCGAATAAACTGTAGGAATACATCAACTGTTTCCAAGTGCCCATTCTGGCAGGCATACATGAGCGGCGTGTTTCCAGCTGTTGACCAATCCTCAAACCTATAGTCGTCAAAATATGACCAACCATGTTCTCCATTCTTCTCTGGGGTAAGGGGATCAACACCCGCTTCTAACAGGGTTCTGGCTGCTTCAGAGTGGTTTCGCTCTGCTGCTAAGTGTAAGGGCTTTAGACCAGTGGAAGCGCAGTGTTTGTCGGGCTCTGCGCCAGCATCAAGCAATACACGCATAACGTTGACATGATTGTATTGAGCAGCATAAGACCTGCAAGGTTTGAATCTATCGGCTTCTTGTCTTCTGAAGACGAATGATGTGCCAAAACTTACAGTGGTGTACACCCATTGTTGTCATGTGATTCCAGTACCGCAGTCTCAAGAAGTTCTTTTGCACAAGAGGCCAATCCTGCCTTGCAAACCACGTGGAGTGGTGTGGCCGGGCTGCAACGAGAGTAAGAATCGTTTGGTATTTCTTTGCAAACCCAAGCATCGACTATCCTGTCGTTCTGGAAGAAACCAAGGATTTGTTTATTCGGATCAGTCTGATCATAACCAGAAGCTTCTGATTTGTGAGCATGGACAGACCAGCTCTTGGCTGCATAATCAAAGAACGGATGTTTTAGCCTCCGCTTTGCTCCTGTGATTTCGTCGTTGAATTCGCTGATAGGTGATTCCAATCCGGCGACCCTTCGTTGGACCAGTGACGAATCCATAGTTCCAGCTTCAAGATAACGCATGCATATTTGAGAAAGTTCAGCATGCGTAGGCCCCATTCGCAGGATGGGGTATCCAGACCCAGCATCAAATCTCGTGGCGCCCTTCAGATATTCGGTGAATGAATGGTGAATCACAGACACGATTTCATCCGCCAGGATCTCCAATAACGGTCCGCATGCAACTCTGATCAGATCCTTGGTGGCTTTCATATCTCGTGTGGCACCATCAGGACTTGTCACCATGATCATGTCAGCGATCTCTATCAGCCGCAAAGGACGTGTTGTGTGAGTTACAACTTGCAAGATCAAGTGCTGGATCTCTGGTGCTACCCCCGATCTTTGGGCATGTTCACCCAGCAGATCTGTGTATAAAGCGTTCAAGTCTGCTGGAAGTTGTGAAAGAACCTGGTCTATGTCGGCGCCAGGCTCGAGGAAGGCGTCCATTGCCAGCTTTGCATACAGGAACAGGCCGTTTGCTCGCCCAGGTACTGCATCGGCGATGACTTTCCATTTCTCCTGTGGGATTGAAGAGTGACCAAGAGTGTGCTGGACATAAGTCGAGATGTCTCTATCGACGTGGCTTTCCTCCAGCCGAAGATGAAGACAGGGTGTTACTCTGAGAGGTTCTTGGACACTTGGAACAGGAGGACGACTCGTGATCAAGACTTTGACTATTTCTGGTCGCTATTGACCAAGGTTACCCAGGTCCTTAAGGAATGCGTCGTTGCCTCGATCCATCTCGTCGAGGGCGTCGGCGACACAAAACACCTTGTCGGGTAACTGAGCCAGTGCCAATTTAAGGTCCTTCCACAAATCATCGGTCGAAATCGAATCGATAGACTTTTTATAAGCTCCGAGCTTTTGCTGTAGGGGAGGGCTGTAGTCTAGCAACTGGTCCAGCCAGTCGCGCAGTAGAGCTCTGCACTCATGGTTCGCTTCGATGATTTGGCGAAAGAAGAAGAGAAGAACAGGACAGCTTGGATGTGATTTTCTCAGGTCGTTGATGATGTTTGCGGCCATGACAGATTATCCGGAACCCGGGATGCCTTTGATCCAGAGCAGGCCATACTTGTCGCTCTGTAACCATTGTTGATAGGTGGTGCTGGAGGTGAGCCATGCTCCTGTGCCAGCCAAGTGGGAAGTTGTGTGTTTGCGATACTCGCCGCCAACATCGTCGTAGGCAGTGGGTTGGAGCCACGATCGGATTTTCTCAATATTCTTGGGCGCCAAAGGAAGGATCTGTCCAGGATTGTAATTGCTAACATCGTCGCGATCCACCACAACAAGATCGTCGTCAACATCAGCGAGGGAGTCGCCGCCCCATGAGGCTGACGAGGGTGATGCAGACATGTCTATTGTCGATGTCTGTAGGTTGAGACGTGCAAGTTGAGAACTGTTGGTTGTGAAGCAAGAGCAGGACGTGCACATCGTGTGCAGCGCATCGTCTCAGATCAGGCATTAGAGACAGCGCCATGACCTGACAGAGGACGATTCCCGCTTTCAACCGAGATGATTGATTGCAGGCTTCAATGGAGCACAGAAACCATCATGTTGGCATGGAGTCCTACATAATGTGGTATTGTTGGAGAGCAGCGCCATCTATGGCTGAATTGTACCGAGTAGCTTACGCCCTATTCGCCTTGTTGCATTACCTTGAGTACTGCTGATCATACAATAGCACTTGTTCAATTTTTCAGGGTCGCTTACGGCGGAACACTTACCCTACATCGTGCACCAACCCTCATGGTGTTTGTCGATTGCGCAAACAGACGTCATGATTTCTCGCTTTGGTTGCCTAAAACGTGATGATAGCTCAGATAAATATGATGGAAATCTGAATTCAGCACTCGTGTATTGGTACCAGATGCTACGCTCTATCTCCCCGGATTGTCTGACTAGACCTGCAGGGCTGATTTGCGATCCGTCAACGCTAGAAGGGGCGGAGTCGTAGGTAAGCGGACGAATATCAGCCCTGGCATTAGCTGATTGGTGCATGGTTTCGTCAATCAAGAAACAGCGCATCAAGGCATTTTGTCTCGTATTTTTAGTCGGTGGTAGCCTATTGTGGTCACCGACATGGTCTTTCAATCTAGATGTTTTTGGCAGGGGACAAGTAAGTGAAGGTTGTACCACCTGTTGGATGTCCAGCCGAGTACCTAAGTTTATGTAAAGAAGCAATCCCAGTTGCCTACGGCCTCGATTCATCTTTTTCGCCATCATTCTCTGAATTTTGGTGATTGGACCACCCGTAAATTCCAGCAAACAAGGCTGATACCGCGACCCACATACCTTTACGAAGCTAAGCCTAGTAGCCAAGCCCCCCCCTCGCCGATCGTTAGCGGACGCCAATAATCTGTCATTAGCGGGCCCAGACCCCTGAAAAACCGGAGCCTCCAAACGCCCGAGACCTTACTGTAGCCTGCTGTAGCCCAGAATAAGCCTTGGAAGGGGCGCACTGACGATGCCGCCCCTTCCAGGCCGTCAGATTCTATGTCTGAAATGGTTTAGCTGGCCTCAGCCCGTTTGAGGCCGAGATCCGTTTCCATTCTCTCACCAAATCACACGAGTAATTTCCTTTTGTGTGCTGTAACTGTAACCATTCTGATTGGCGACTGTCATTGCTGACCCCTTCTCATTTCCATGCCCGGCATGCCGCAGGACAGCTAAATTTAAATCGTGTAGCAGGAGCCGCCCCCTTAAAACTGCCTTCCCTCCCTGCGAAATTCGATGTGCCTGGGATCTGGCACTTGATGCTTGTCTTGGCGCACCTTCTCGAAGCTTTTGCGACCGCATCCAATCTTTTGCGATGCAAATGCACTGCGCGATCCATGGTAGAAGTTTGCATTAACAACGTTTCCTAGCTTCTTGCTGCTGCTTCATCTTAGAGCTCTAGCCCACTTGGGCTCTTTCTTCTCTTTCTTCCTTTCTTTACTGCTTGCGCGCAAGCTCTTTTCTTGGCGCCATGGCCCGAAACTTGACGTCGTCACAGGCGACTTTGGTGCTCGCCCGCGCTCTTCTAAAACGAATACCGATACCGAGTCGACAATTCTTTTTTACCTTTACCGCTCTCGCCGTTTGGAGCGCCAAGATCGTACATATCTACGCCCACATCAACGCCGTTAATAAGCACCTGCTACACCAATGGGGATACTCATTTGTCTCCCAAGATGTCGTCGTCCTCACCCTCATTCGACTCCTCCTCGATCAATGGTCCACGAATCTCTCCACCCTCCCGCGAATCTATATCCTCTGTCTAGCCGCCCTGTTTATGCTCGTTAATGCCGGTCTCGCCGTCGTCTCGGTTTCCTTTTACATCGTCGCCGGTTCCGAAATCCACCTGAGCAACATCTCGCTGCCTTCCGACCCCTCCTCCAAAGCCCTGATGCTGTCAGGCAGTTTGGCATTTACGTCTGTGATTTGTGTCAACATCCTACTCAGCTGGTTTCTTCAAACACCCTGCTACCGCATTCATGGGTATGCAGCTGAAGTCGTCAATCGGACACTCGGAATAGTCTGGCAATTGATCTGCCGTGTGCTTCCTCGCCGAAACAAGTACAGCCCGCTGCCGCAACCGAAATCCGATGTCGAGCGCCTACCAGAGCCAGATGCCTTCGAAGATGACGAAAGCTGGGACAATGACGATCGGGAACCTAAGCAGCAATCAACATCGCCATTCTACGTCTCGTTGAGCTCTGCCTTGAGATCCGTACCATATGCCGCCACCGCCGTTTTCTTGTTCATGCTCGTGATTGCGGCTCTTGCTCGACCCTCCGATCGTTCGCTTATATTCCTCTCTTGGACAGCAGCACTGGCACCATTGGTGGATTTCACGTCCGGACCGACCCTACAAGACTTGCCTTCTGTCCATGGGACAGGCATTCAGCGTACCTGGGATGATCGATCTGCACTCACCAATGTCACCGCTTTTAATTGGCTTCCAGAGGGCGAAATATTGAGTGGATTCGAGGACTGGCACTATGGACGAGACCATTACACTGCTGACGCCGATCCATTGAAGATATCGAATCTCGACCAAGACGTTGTCGCATCACTAAAAGACAAGTTACAAGACATTCCGATCAAGCATGTCGTACTATGCTTCCTCGAAAGCACACGAAACGACGTTTTCCCTATCAAGAAAGACGAAATGATTTGGGAGCGCCTGGCATCAACCTTTCCCGATGGCGAGCTACCCAAGGCGGCCAAAGATCGACTGGCCAGCCTGACACCTACCGCCAACTATATCACCGGAGACTACGACGATGGGTTCGAGCATGACGAAGCGTCCAAGGTCAAGCGCGGTGGTATTCATTTCACCAATGCCCACACGACTGGCACTTTTACGTTCAAGAGCTTAGTCGGTACTCTCTGTGGCATTGGTCCGCTACTAGCCGACTTCAATGTCGACTACTCGCATCATATTTACCAGCCTTGCTTGGCTCAGATTTTCGAAGCGATGAACCAGCTGCCGACCTCTGCTGACGAAAAGGCACGCCCATTCGCCAAGTCTAAGTGGCAATCATACTTCTACTCAGCTGCGGCTCTGGAATATGACAAGCAACATGAGCTAATGAACAATCTTGGGTTTTCCGAAGAGCATCTCATCGGACAAGAGTGGCTGCGTTCCGATAATGCAACCCACGGACCGGTGACACTGCCTAGTATCAACGCTTTCGCTTTTGAAGAAGATCCTCTCGAGGACTATTTCCGGGACGTCTTTGTTAATGCCAAGAAGAATGATGACAGAGTATTCCTCTCACATATAACATCAACAAGCCACCATGCCTATAAGATGCCAGCGAAAGAGGAATACGTCCCACTGGCCAGCGGTCTAGATATGCTTTCACATTATCTGAACACGGAAGGCTACGACGATCGATGGCTCCGCACGATCCTGGACCTGTTAGATGAACAGGGTGTTGCGAACGAGACCTTGATTGTCTTTGTTGGAGACCACGGAATTTCGATGCCCGAGAACGACGCCGTATCACCTTACTATAACCCCAGTATCGGTATCGACCATGTTCCCCTGGTACTCTCCCATCCTTTATTGCCCGCCTTCGATATCGACGACGCAGTTCATTCTTCACAAATCCTACCAACCATCCTTGATCTACTTCTCGAGACGGACTCTTTAAACACCGCGAGTCATCAAGCCGCCTCGGATCTAGTCCGCAACTATGAAGGGCAGTCTCTCATTCGCCCGTTACAAAAGATCAATGACAAGACTGGCCAGGGTAACTGGCAATTTGTAGTTGTCAATCCTGGTCGGGCTATGGTAACTGCTCGTGATGCCCGTCACCCTGAGCGCCACCTTACTATTCCCATCATTGACAATGTTGAATGGCGGCTAAGCAACCTCACCGCGGACCCAGCCGAGCACGACTCTGTGCAAGGCTTCGACTTCGTTTCCTTCCTCAGCAGCGTGAAGCACAAGCACGGCCTTGACGTAGCAGAGTGGGTTGAAGAAGGCGCATTCGTAGCGAGGTGGTGGACAGAGGAAAACCATAAGCGATGGCGCTATGGGCCTTACGGCAATAAGAAGGATAACTCTGTGGGAGAGTTGGCAAACGAAGACTCGCGAGCTGTTTGAAACTGAGACAGCCGGACTGCCACTGTACCAACAAGAGCGAGTACGAAGATCATGCCTGTGCCTGTGAAAAACAGAGCTCTCAGGCATGGCCCTCATCCCAAAACAGGTTACAACTGTCAACCTTATTAGACACCTAGGTCATCAAGGGATATTGGTTGTTCGCGGCAAGCGGAAAGCTACACATTCAGAGTGGCGATGCGGCGAGGCTGATACATGGAGGTAGCGGCCATGGGTGGCCGTCTTGAATGAACACGCCTGTACCTATTAAACGCTTCAGCGACTTTGTGCGCTATATCACAATAGAATAAATATTGTAGTCATATTAGAACCATTTAGCGATTGATTAACTTAAAATGTTATTGAACTATTATACAAGATGACTGAAGTAAGCGGACGTTTCTCATTTACTGTAGTGACCTTGTCACAATGACCTGCCAAATGCCACATCTAATATGATGAAGGTTCCATCCTGCGCTCCACAGCACACGCGACTGGAGACTCATTTAACGTTAACCCAATGCTAGAAGTTTGGGTACAACTCTGATTCCAGCCCTGAGCCATCGCCAAAGGTGTAAGAGCATTATCCAAGTAGCCTCCGACCTGAATAGTCCCTGTTACATGTTGACTATGGACAACATGAGTGCCATGGAGGTTCTACTACGTAACAGGCATAGATAATTTGTTATCAACAAATTCACAATGGTACTTGAGAAGTAATCGTTTTCCCTGACGAATATCTTTTGGCAGACTTTTCAAGTTTCTTCAAACGAGAATTCTGCTGCAAGCTTTTGAGATCTATCTGCTAGAAGTCGTACAGTTAGTCCCGGCCTTTCTTGGTCTGTTACACACTTTCTCCATTGCTTGCGAATTTCACAAGACGAGGATCGAGTTCGAAGAAGTATGCGTTTGCCAATGTTACGAAGTTATATGTCAACCTTACTGTTACGGCTTATTCGTATCCTGGCAGCATATCCGAATCATAGCTCCAACACTTCTAAGTTAATCTCACTGTCGACAAAACCATGGTCAGCTCAAAGTACGGGCGATGGTTGACGCGGTTCAATTGCCTGGGAGAATCTGGGAGTTCTTCTTGTAGCACCTAGAATAAGGAGACTCGCTCCAAAGACGAAAAAACTCGAGAACGTAAGCTCTAAATAAAAATCAATTAGTCCTCACTTAACCTCACTTATACCAAGAGCAGATTAATATTTCAGGTAGCTATTCGCTGTCATAGCGCGGCACCAAGATGCTGTTTAACCTTTTTAATCTTAGCTCAAACGAGTAAAGCATATAACAGCTTAACTATAACAAGAATCTAACTAGTATAGTTAATCTATATCCTACCCAGCAATTGAGAATCTTGCAGCGCTCTGTTAATTAGATTACCTCCACTCTCTTAATCACCTAATGAAAACCTCTCTAAGATAAGTATATCAAAGGTTGTATTACCACTGGAGCTATAAGACTGAGAGTCAAATAGCTGCACGACTTGTCACCACTTGATAGTCGTCGCCTAATATTTTCTAAGAATAGAGAGATTAAATGCGAGATTAATACTAATTACCCCATTGTATCGCAAAGAGGCCTGATACTCGAACCTTTACATTGTTTACATTGATTATATGGCTCTCATAGCGTGAGATCTTGCTCGCGTTCTTGGCATTGTCCGTAAGGCCTATCTCGGAATTTTGACCAACAAAAAGTCGTTAAAACGTTACCTGTCTGTGGGAACTATCGGAGTGGAGGCCAAATTGGAGATTTCAGCCGACTTATGGGCTATGCAGATCCTTTATCAAAAGTCTTTTGTGGTAATGACAAGACCAGTTAAAGATGGAGAGGGAATGAGGATTTACAGCTGAGCAAAATCATATAAAAGACAATGCTACACACAGCAAGAAACTAAACTCAGCCAACTACTTGTGCTTCATCATAATCTTTCTCAATACTTTACAGCTATGGCTTTTGCCATGATTCGAATGGCCTTTGGCCTTCTATTGCTATATTCACATTCCACAACTCTCGCTAAGCCAACAAACATACAACCACGCCAATTCACTAACGTCCCTGGCGACGTGCCTTTCACCGGGTTCGTTGGTTGTTTCGATGAAGAAAATGGGACTCCTCAGATCAAAGACATCGAGCAAGCTTGGGCCGAGATAGTAACGCTTATTAACACTCCAAGAGATTTCTTTCCTCCCCAAACGTTAGAGAAGAGAATCTTCGGAGACAACATCGGTCAGAGATTTAATAATATAGCCCTCATACACAGTGAGAGGCCTCGTCCCAAGTCACAACACTCTCGAGCTAACTAGGAGATAGCTGTATTCAGCAATCTTCAGGAACTGGATGGGTCTGGGCGTACGATACGCGTTGCCTGCAAAGACATATACCAGGATTTCAGGCCCGCGACAGGCCAAACAACATGCAAAAACGTGATAAACTCGTCGCCTGGCTCCATCGGCGCCTACGCATTGACTGGCTGACCCTTTATTTGTCCTGTTCGCAGGCGATGGTCGTGACGATTATCTCTATGTTGGCCCCAAAGGCAAGGTGACTATGTTCAGGAACGCCGGCGGCGCCCCCGACGAGGGAGCTAATGCCGGAAAGGTGCGGTGGGTTAGTGTGGGAGAGATTGCTGCGGGGGTGGGCGGTCGAGGAGACCAGATCCGCTTTGCTGATCTTGATGGAGACGGTTGGGCTGAGTATATCTGGTATGTTTGCTGTGCTACAATATCAGTGGTGCTTACTAATCAATATCGTTTCTTGTGAATAGGGTCAAGGACTCCGGCGCTGTACAAGCCTGGTGGAATAATCGTTTTAGCTCTGCCGGCGTTAACTGGGGCTCGGCGGCTGGTGAGGAGATCGCCACAGGTATCGGTGATGGAGCGGGTAAGTCTTGGAAGATCCTCTTGTTCAAAACTCTGATGCATTATACTAATGGCCTCTTTTCAATAAACAGGTGTCGTCTTTGCCGATATGAATGGTGACGGCCGAGCCGACTTTATCCATTTGGCACCAAATGGCGCGGCAATTCTCTATATAAACCAATGCCGCCTTGCCTCTGGCGGGGTAGGATGGTGGAACTGGGGTATTATCGCTAAGGGTGTAGGCTCTAGGCGTGAGATTGTTCGGATTGTAGACCTGAACGGCGACGGGCAAGCCGACTATGTCACCGTGGATGAAAAGACTGGTGGATTGAACGCATGGTATAACCGCGGTCCCTCCTCTGGGAACTGGGGCACTGTGGAATCGTTGGTTTGGTGGAACTCGGGATCGCCGATTGCATCTGGTGTGAGCCAACTGTCTACCTGGTCAGACTCTTCGATGGTGCGTTTTGGAGACTTGAATGGCGATGGGAGGGATGAGTACTTGTATATTGGATCTGAGGATGCCAGCGTTTATGCATTCCTCAACGGGTGCTAGACATACCCATTGGTGGTACCACTGGACCCATTCAACTTCCTTGTAGCCGATAGGTGATTTCCAACTTCCTCGTACCAATCATTGGGCCACTCGTTGCAGATATTGGCTGACTGATCTAGCTTTGGTCACGGCCAGTCTTAGCCTCCTGTATCAATTAAGTGTATAGGCATCCTTGGCATCTCCCGCATCCATGCCAAGCTTCGTGTCTAAATGTCAGTTGATCATGGAGAGTAAGGATATAGGATCGTCCCATGTGCTCCATAGCATTTACATAGGCCCCAATTGATTCGGAGCATCGGCACCATCAGTTACCATCCTGGGTAGAGGTCACGATTGCTTGATGGATTGCCCTAATCTATGTATAAATAGTTCTGGACTGAAGAAAAAAAGAGCGAACGGAATAACATCTGGATGCCTTAGCAGAGACCTGAGCTGGGCGAGCCCGCCCGACCTGCTGAGAAGCATCCAGCTCTAGCTAACAAACACCAGTGAATACATATCTACCAATTCCCAGTGAACCGGGGATAGCTTGGAACTTTAACCTCTCGATCTGGATAAACGCCTCCGCTTTGTGGTTGCATATCCGCCCAGTCTGCCTTTGCCTGGTCTCTCTTTTCATCACCCGAACGCTTTTCCATTTGCGGGTCTTCTGAGCTCCTCTCCTGGTCGCTTTCTCTTGTCTCTTTATCCTTGTCTTCACTTGCTTCGGTCTTCTTTGCATCCTCTTCATCGGGCCAGTGGACGTGGCCGTTGAAGTAGCCCGCGTGATAGTTGACAATGTTGCGACCACGGATCGACCATCGCCCGTCGGCAGTGGCTAGTCGTCCGCAGAACTTCGGCGGCTGGCCATCTTCTTCGGTGACTATCTGCCAATCGTCGTCGGTGTCCTCTTGGAGGACTGGTTTGTTTGCTGGATAGTGGTTAGTCGCGTTACTAAAATAGGCGAGAGTAGTACTTGTGTCCTGTAACTCTTTGTCGCCACTCATGGGCTTTTCGTTGTAGCTAGTATGCGATGGAGATGACATAGTCGGCTTGTTTGATTCTGAGAGTTCTTGTTGTTTATGCAAGCTGAGAATGATATGACAGCCTTGGTAGATGAAAGTGTAGCCTGGAGCTAGGTGACGTACGTAGCGATGTGGCGAATTTGCGACGTTGATCATTACTGTACTGACTGATCCCGTGACTTTTCAAAAATGCAGCATACTCTACTCTCCCAGAGCTACTATTGTCAAGATCCCCTTGGAAACTCGAACTATATGTCGTAACTTGAATAGTAATTTGGTTTGGTTCTGTGTTTCTTGATCGCGATGTATATCAGGCAACCGCTCATTTATCAACATTACAACCAAAGGTGTGTCGCTCATTCTCCGGCATACCACGCACTAGAGTTTGGATTATTCTCTTGGTTATAGTGACAATTAGAAGTATACATAAAGGCCAATACGTCTTAGATCCTGTCCACTATTTGATGAGAATAACAATATCGTTTGAAATCATCACAAGTCTAGCAATGATCCCCCCTTCTCGCCGCCGTCCTTCGACTCACGGCCACCCCTAGCAGCTGCGGCTTTGTAGATACTTGAAATCTCACTCTGCCACTTCTCGACATCGGGTCTTACGAAGCGACGATCATACGTGATCAGACCATTCACCTCGCCTTCAACGTCGCTGGTCTGGGTGTAGACAGCACCACTGCAGGCAAAGCGCTGCGTCTGCTCACGAATATCGCGGAACAAGACGCCAGATCGGTAGTTATACGAGTCAAGATCTTTGTTGATTTCGTATGTTTCTGGAATGGTGTCGATGGCTTCCTGGACATTCCAGAGACTAAGACAATGGGTTAGAGATGCGGAGACTGAAACATCGAGTGTGGACTTACTGCTCGATCGAAACGTTGTGACCGATACCGCCGTACTCTCCAGCGATACCGATGCGCTCAGGATCATATGGTGTCTTAGGTCGCGAGTAGAATGGCGTACCGCATTGAGGTGCAGCGTAGTTGTGGTTATCCTAAAAGAAATCAGTACGAGGTTTTTGATTGACTTTAGGTGTCTTTCTTACGTGGAAATCACCAAATCCATGGTCGTCCCATCCACTGACAGAGTTGATGAGTCGTGACTTGTCAAGTTTGCGCACCACCTGTGTCAAGTCCTTCTCGGGCGTTCCCTCTTGCTGGCCCCAGGCTTCATTGTAAATGACCTATCACTATGAGTGAGACGAACACATACGCATTTATAGACTTGTACTTACCCAGGTTACAATTGAGGGATAGTTCTTGTGCTGCTTGATTAGAATTTCAAGCTGTCGCTGGAACTCAGCTTGTTCCTTCTCGTCAGGCCTTCGCTTGTCGTCGGCTGGGAGACTGGGCATGTCTTGAATAACCAGAAGACCGAGCTGGTCACAGGCCTGGTAGAACAGGTGAGGCTCATATTTAATCTTTTTGTGTCAGCTAACCTGCCGCTCCAGCTATGACAACGCATTCACTTACATGTTTGCGAACCATGTTGAAGCCGAACTTCTTGAGAAGCTTCAAATCCGAAATCATGGCCTCACGGTTCGGCGGCGTGTGCAAACCGTCAGGCCAGAAGCCCTGATCCAAAGTACCGAATTGGAACACAAACTCGCCATTGAGCAGTGGTCGTGTAACGTTCTCAACCTTACCCTTGGATATGGTTCGGAAGCCCGTGTAGCTGTGCACCTTATCACCGCTTTCTAGTGTTACGGTGAGGTTGTAGAGCGTAGGAGAGTCGGGCCACCACAGCTTGGGCGATTTTGCAGCGAAAGTGAATTCTCTGTCTGTGTTTCCGGTGTGCGATGCTAGGTTTGCGCCGTCTGTTCCTTCAATTACTACTTTGGCGGAGCTTCCGGACTTCTGCGAGGTGTGAACAGTCACAGCAACTGGGATGATGTGTTAGAATCTCTTCTCAAGGTTCTACTTTTGAGTAGGGTTGCTTACCTGTACCGTTTGCGCCGGCGGATACATCAAGCTCTGTGATGTAGTCTTTGGGGACGGCTTCAATCCATACTTGCTGCCAGATACCTGAACACGAGCGGTAGAAGATGTGGCTAGGTCGCAGCGTTTGTTTGCCGATGGGGATAACCTCGCTATCCGTTGGGTCATTGACAAAGACGAGCCTAAACTCATGTCAGAAAGTCTCATCTCATTCATCGGTAACGTCTTGACTCACAATTCATTCGACTTGCCAAACTTGACCTCCTCGGTGATGTCAATCGTGAACCGGTCATATCCACCGATATGGTTCGTCTTCTTCTCTCCATTTACAAAGACGGTCGAGTTGTAGTCAACGGCCTCAAAATGAAGCAACACATTCTGATCCTCCCAGTCATCTGGCACCTCGAAAGACCGCTGGTACCAGAACTCTCGCTGGTCAAGAATTTGCAGTCCAGACAAAGCGCTCTCGATACATGAAGGCACCAGCACTTCGCGGCTTAAAGGTCCTTCAGGAGGATCACTAAGATCGCCATCTCCTTTCCATGTCCAAATGCCGTTCAGACTCTTCCAGGCTTCGCGCTTGAGCTGTGGTCGTGGATGCTCAGGCCAGGGATTGGTGCCGACTTTGTAAGTCCAGTCGGTGTCCAGCGGAGGCTTCTGAACCTTGTACTTGGCCTGGGCGGAAGCTGTGTCAATCACGAGGAGGAGCGAGCAAAGCTTCGCAAAGGAAGCGACGTTGGACCAAAGCATGATTGCTGACGATGGCTTTTTACTTGCGTCTATCAAGGAGGATGTGATCCAAGCGGACACGCTGCTTTTTTATGAAGATTTCCCCCACATACCAGCATAATTAAAGGTTAACCTTATGACGTCTACATCGTCAGCACAACGGATCATGGTGCTATATCGCTTCCCCGCATCAATGTTGATCATCACGTTATTGTCCCGACTGCATGCAAAACGCTGCACACTGCCCTGGTGAGTTAATTCCGGCAGGTGGAAAAAAGCCCCGAAGGATGTGGCTCAGCCTATTCCGCCAGGAAGCTTACCTTTGCCGACGTGGTATCGGTTCCTGATATAGTAGCAACGCTGTCAGATCATCATTTGCCAAAAGCTCCCTGCTGCCTGCGCAGGTCATGAGATTGCCCGGCTAAAGAGACTATTTACGCAGGGACATGGGTTAGTACTTGAATTGCAGTGCATTTATATGGAAATAATGGTCGCTCACGTCGTGTGTCCAGTCTTAATGACCAGGATTACCTTATTTGCCTGCGAGCTTTAACAGAACCTTTTCTAAACGAAACATCACGAAATCCCGCAGCAGCCGGCCCATCAGAATGCAAGAAGCCAGCACTTTTCCTAAATTTTGTGCTTTCATAAACCAACTCATCATAAATCTATCCACATATTGATAGGATAACGCGCGAAAAGCATCATGAATCGATTTCAGTTCCTTGCATGGAAAAACCCCTCTTCATCCTCATACTCACTAGCCAGAACATGTCGCTCAAGGACCAAAGGTCTGCCCTTCCGCTGTAGGTCTGTAGGGACAACTCTTCCAGTCGCAGGTATCCTATGGTCTCGATCAGCCGATAGCACATTAGTAACAACTCGGTTACTGACCTTGTATACTTTGGTTCCCCACCAGCTGAAATGATCCGCGGCGCCCGTGTAGAAAATGGCGAAGAAAATGACAATACCGGCGATGGCAACAGAACAATCGAGCGCAGAACTGAAGACGAAGTTGAACCGTCGCCACCAATCCGACTTGCGTCTCTTGATGACAATTCCGAATACAAGACCAAATATGGCCCAACTGCCATAGTTTACGCCTGATGCAGGTGGTATATAGTTCAATCCGCCGAGGAACAACGGCACGTGGACTTTCTTCAACCACTTAACTTGAGGGAATGCTCTCTTTCTGAGTATGTGAACAGCGACTGGCAGAAGGGCGCCAAGCAGAAAGAACCACAGCAAGGGTCTGTAAAGAGCACCTTGCTCAAAGAAGCGGCGAGGCCCGAGAGCACCCCAAACCATGCTCGTGTTGAAATGAGTTCGTGAAAACGGGCAAGTAAACCCGTTAGGAGCGGATTTCGCATTGCAAACGTTGGGGATATTCCCAAGGGCCCAGCTGAGAACGGAAACCTGACCAAGGGTTCCAATAACAAGACCGACTACCTGAACCACGAACAGACTTCTTGGGGGGATCTGGTGCAAGTTAGTGTTATCACTGATGGTATCAAGGGGCTGTACTCACACCGCAGTAGAGTCCAAGCTTCAGATCTTGGGAAAAAGCAAGGCCTTTAATACCGGAGATGTATCCAATGTTGAAGAACCAGATATTGGCCAAGACTTTACCTTCCCACACATAGCCGGCGATAATGCGACAGAATATGTCAATCTGTATCTTGATGTTGCTGGTGGCATATACCCACGCAAGCTTGTATAATTAGTCAATAATGAACCCCGAAACGGGGCTTGCAGACCTACTGGGATGAAGAATACTGTAGATACTACCATGGCAAATATGACACCATACCAGCGGAGCTGAACAGGATAGAACTCATGTGCAAAGATGCCAATACTCAAAGCGATGAGAGCAGCGATGATATACCACCACAGTGGAACTGCCTCGTATTGTGGTTGCCATTTGTCGCGAGTAGTAGTACCCGTTGTAGGTGTTAAGGATTGACGCGCATCACGGAAGGTCTTCATGATTGCCTGGCGCTTCTCAAGGAAAAGCCATACAAATAGTGATGAGATGGTAGCGAACGAAAGACCGAAGGTGTTGAGGGCGTATGTGACGGGGAGATATATCTGGGTGCAAGTATGAGTTCTCATGAGTCAAGGGGTGGTTCGTAGTCTTCAGATAGAGATTACTCACGCGCGAGTATTCCTCATACTTCTCGGCGTCAAAGGTAAAGCCACCTTTCTTGTTGATGACCCTTGAAACGTTGAAAACTTCGCCCGTATTGTCGAAAATGGAGTTGCTCTGCAGCGGTAGATGTGCTGAGAACCAAGTGTTCGAATAGTAAAGCGCAGGACTAACGATGTAAATCCACAAGACAAGAGATGCCAGCACGTTGAGGATAGCCCAAACGGGCACCACCAGTGGTGATCCGATGTAAGCAATCTGGCTCCCTGAATGATCGCTATGTTAGCAGACGAAAGCGTGAAAGCTTCCATGATAATCACATACAGTCGAAAGTGAAGGGCAAGAGGCCAAGACCGCTCTTCATGCCAAAAACTTGGTTGGCCACAGGGTTCTTCGGTGCGATCCAGCAAATCCATGTGAAGTAGCCCAAAGCGGGAAATATGAAGTCTGGAAACCAGTACCAGCAGAAAGAAGCAAAGAATGCAAGAACGAAGAAGTGATAACGTGAGAGTTTGCTGGCAAAGTATAGATATTAGTGATGAACCCCGGTAAGAAATGTTAAAAACTAGCGTACCCAGAAACTACTTCCTTGCGAGGAGCGTGCAAAGCAGCATTGAGAGCCGTGTTACCTAACACGCCCGGCCATACTAGGCTCTGTGGCTCAACCACCAGTGATCGAGTCAGACCTGCCAAGGCGAAGCCGAAAAGAATTGATGTTAGAGTGGCGAGGATCTCGAACCCCCACCCGGCGTTGAGCCCGTAGAAGACGCGCTGTTCAGTGAGGACGTCTGCACTCAGCCTAGTGAGGAAGCTCAGATTGGCCAGGATGTAGATGAGCATGTTCTCCTACAGTCATGTCTGATTAGTAGATTGCTTAGCATGTATTGTTTTGGGCTTAATTTACCTTGTGGTTGAAGGGCCCTGGATTGAGACTATGTCTCTTGCCGGATAAGTTAAAACCCCAGTCAGGCATTACATATTCCCATGCCTTGCCGACGGGATATGCCAGGAACTGGATAGCAGACTGGGATAGACTAATTGATGGAAATCGTAGCGTGTAGAGAGTGTTCACTCCACTGCCGACCAGGCAGAAACCGATACCAATAGTCCACATACGAAGAGTAAGACATGGCAAGGTTGGATCATCAGGCTTGAAGCCCACACCGGCAGCAGTCAAGACTTCTTCAATAGACTCCCCTGAAATTTCATCAATCTTGAAGTCTTGCGGCCCATGGACTGTATCACGTACCTGAAGAGGTCTCTGAACGAGAAAGTCCTGGGTCTGGAGTACTGACTTCTGGCCCAGGTTGGACTTTTTCAACGTTCTCTGCCATTATGGTAGTAAGGCTTGTGAGCGATAGTTTTAGGTTGTATTTTAGCGCATATTAGACAAGATCAGATAAGATGCGCTGATTACGGAGATTCCTTATATCGCCATCTGCCAAGCAGAATACGGAAAAGACGGAAGCCCCACGCTGGGCTATCATGGTGGGAACCACATAATGATAAGCCACGGCATTGCCAGAGCTTGACTTTGTGCTCCTTTTTGTGCCGTTAATGCCGAAATATCTCAGTCTTGGAGCATCCCTCGATATCCGAGTGGGATTTCAACTCTTTGAAGGTCTTACAAAACATGGCATTAACTAACGCGCCAACAACATTGGAAAAACGGCATAAGTATACATCTTCGATATACTTTCTTCTAATGTACTAGAATCCAGGTTTAGATAGTTTTATTAGAATGAATACATAGGAATTCCGCAGAGATCGATCCCAAATCGGTTGTTGCTGACGAGGACTTCGTCTATCGACAAGACCAAAGCCAAGACCCACTAAGCTCGTATATTCGGCAAACTTGCCGAGGAGTTCCCACTGCACAGCCTCAAGGCAGTTTGAGATGACAAGATTCAGTTATTACCAAAGTATTACATGACTAGACCCGTTGTATAAGCTAAGCACATCAAGTAACGGTCTACTTGGCGTGAAGAAATTTCGGTCCCTGAAAGTCGTGAACAGTCCTTGGCAATCAACCACGGCAACTTATCCGACCTATGCTAATAGATGCCTTCAATTACTACGTGAGCATTTAGCCTAAGTGACCACTGAGAGTAGTAAAAGCGCGGCATAGGTCTGCCTCAATTACTCTTAGTATTGGCTATTGTTCATAGGATTATGGGCCCTCGATAGCAAGTAAAGAGTCAAAGTTCTAATATATAAAACATGTCGAGTAAATAAAGAAGGCGTGATCTTCTTCGTTCACAATTACCCTTTCGTGCCACCTGCAGAGATCTATATATTGAGGAACAGCTAGTTTGAAACAACTCAAAACACGCTACGGATATTGACTCGTGCTTTTTCTTTTCGTCTAGTATCTTACGATATTACTGCTGTGATATGAGCATATAATAAGCTCCGGCTGGGTCTCCGGATAGAACAGCCTTGCAACAAAGCAACTCCACTAATATCCTTCCAGCTAGAAACCCAGTCTGTTACGATGTCAAGCCACAGCTTGCTACTATCTGTCGCCATATTGACTGGACAGTAGCACAAATCGACCTGCGATCCTACGATCTATAGCGGCGTTAGTAGACACCTTGCCCGAAACCAACATCAAAAGAAGCCTCAAAGCAGACAATTGAAGCGTGGGGCATTAAATATATCTAGTACCTCTATCTTCCGGGCCATGATAGTGCTCTGATGGGAATAACCCCATATCAAATGGAGAAACTTTTATGCGATGCAAAGAGATCTACATAGACACCTGCGATAATGCCTCACGGATATGAACCAAGCCAAAGGTCGACTAGAGCGAGTTGCCTTAGCCGAGATATTAGCCGACATTCCTCGGAATCGGAAGTTCCGTACACTTGTGGAGCACGGCTATTAAAGATTCGATCGCGGCACTATGATCAGAGAGGAACTTATAAAACCCCGCAGTATGTAGCTCATAGAGCTACCAGATGAAATCTTGTACCAAGAAACTCAATAATAAAGATACAGCTGGAAAAGAAGCAACACTATGACCATCTCTGATTCAGTTGTCTACCACTACCTCGCCATCGGCAAGCTTGGCCGTGGTGAAGTTGTCAAGTGAGTTCAACAATAAAGCCTTTTCCTTGTTTTTGGAAGCTGCATACATGACTGCTGTAGAATGTTGGAAATTGGTTTCTGATATTTTCTGAATAGGCTGTTTTTGATCGACGCTGGTATCAACTTTGAGGAGCGCCTATATCGCAGGGACGACACTTGGCCTGAGACAAAGGAAAAGTTGAAGAAGCAAGGTCTTACTCGCAACGGACAAGTGCCGGCTCTTGAGTATAAAGGTCTTGTTCTTACCGGCGTCCGTGATCCCCCACTGAAAAACGGTTAGTTATATTCGAAGCTAACTCATCTGACATGTAGCATATTCCAATTCTTCGTTTCCTATCTCGTGATCTTGGTCGATATGATGGCAACACGAGTGAAGATAAGTACCTAGTGGATCTTATATCAGACATCTATGTCGACTGGAGAGTATGCTTACTATCATTCCACCATCAAGTCAGGGAAGCAAAACTAATTAAATGTCGAGGTCCATTGGGTGACCAACCTTAAAGGTCCGAATAGGGAGTACAAGGAGACTACTGCTCCCCAATACTATGATCTTATTGGAAAGTACTATGCGGACCGTGAAGGACCATATCTTCTGGGAGATGAGGTCAGCTACGCAGACTTTGCCGTGTACGTTTCGATAGATAACGACGCGCGAACAGGAACACTGCCGGTAAGTCTTACAGTTCTGTGTGACTCTTGAGAGATAGATCTAATTCTTTTTTCATATAAAGGACACTCTTCCAGAATCCATCACAAAGTTCAAGGCAGCCTTTGAGGCTCGTCCGAATATTATTGATTATATCAAGCAGGGTTAGGGTCAATGTCCGCAATTGCAATACAACTACTAGATATATAGATAGAGTAAATGCTGCAACAGACTACAAATGGTTCTTCCAACTATTACCAGGCCAGTACCCTTAACAGCCGTCGCATCAATTTACAAGCAGTCGGCATAGTTTTTGACGCTAGTTGAGACAACGGATTCATAAATCACTGGCTTTATACCGTAAATCAAGGCGGATGTGTTCAATGAACTTCAATTGAAAATACAAGGCTTTAATTAGGGGTGTGCGTAGGTGAAATGGTCAACATGTTATTATACTCTGAGAGCCCTTGCCATCCTTTTGGGGGCTTCACACGTGTCGCTGTGACCGTCTCCGCCATCAGCGCAGGATTTGCCGCAATATTTCTTAAACTCAATATCTCCCTTGCTGCCACCTTTGCAGTAAAACAGGGAATTGAGGATGTGGTTGGTTTCCGACTTCTGGCCGTTCTTGAGGAGCTCTTTATCGATCTGATCGTAGTAGTTTCCTAGGTCATCGTAAGCAGCTTTACCTTACCGAGGCCTTTAAAAAGGGGTGTCTTACCTCTCCTTAGAAGAATAAAGCCACAGTAGGTCAAGCCCTCCTTGCAGTTATTCGCCTCGACGATAGGGGCAATGACCGCTAGTGCAGCCATGGCGATGGCAGTAATCTTGACCATTTTGAAGAGTTGTTGGGTGAGTTTGAATAATGAATATTGGATATGTAGATGAGTGGATATCGAGAGGGGAGGATGAAGGCAGGAGATTCCATTTATAATCAACGGAGATGGTTGTGGTACATGCGTTGTACTGTTGACTTACTCATGGATCCGACCAAAACGGGTAGACGCCGAGAACGTTTGACCTTGTTGTTGACTATACTGTAACCCATCTAGCCCATCTCAGCCAACGAGTAGTTACTAGCATTGTGAAAGTGTTTATTTACGATGCCCCACACGCGAGTGCCGGTCCCCGTACTAGTGACCAGCAACCAACAGCCAACAGCATGACAACCAACAGTCAACAACCAACATGCATATACGAAATCCGCAGGGCGAACAGACAAAGTGGGTACCACAATATCTAACAGTTCCGTGGTTAATCGAACGGTGACCATTATGCAACATCTTTACGAGTGTCTAGAGGGAGGACTGAGTAAATTTCCATCGACTCACGCGAACCTCCTCATTATGGTAGAACGGACAAACTTGAAATGGAGCGAAGTTCACCCAAAGCCGCCCAACGGCACGGACCGCTGCTAGACGCATCCGCTCAATGGGCTGACGACAGGCCGGTGGTGTGCAAGATGCACGGAACTCGGTGTGGAGAACAGCAGGGCGAGAGAAAATACGAAGACATCCGTCAAAGCTAATAAACACAAGCGATGATCGTATGTTTCTTTCACGCCTTGTCTGAGTTCGGACAGGGTCTCTTTGTTTCCTTTGTGGGGCTGCTGGCGTTGCCTTTTCAACTGTGGTTCAACGCCTGCCGTGTTTCTCCCCCTGTCCTTGTCACCAGGGCGCAGTCTAGACTTTTCCACCTCAAAGAGATGAACAACCTTTCAAAGGGTCGAGATACTGTACTTCAGTCTTGACAAGACTTCTAAAACACACAGACCTCCCCGGCATTTAGGTATCCGTGCCCCTGACCTTCAGGCATGTGGCCAACTCTGATTTGACGAACAATGGGGCTTAGAGCCTGGTGATTGTCAGGAGCTACGATTCGGCAGATCCTACTTCCGTCACCTTGGAGACGCACGGGACGTCATCGCAGCCCGAGCTTATTATCTTCCAATAAGGTGCCCACTGATATAGATGAAACAAGCAGGCTTGCTTGCTGGTATTTCAACCAATAATGCGACAGAAGACAATAAAAACAAAGGTGACTACCCTATGTCGGCAATTTCATTCTTGCAACTTCTCGGCAGCGTATTTCAGAGCTTGGCTGAAGCAGGTCAAATGCGAGCAGAAGAGAAAGCGTTCTGCTGCGAGTTGTCCATTCACCCGCTCCGAGTCGTATGATGACTGTTCAAATATCGAGGAACACGGCGAGAAGTGTGGTAGTTAACCCTATGGCGGTGATAATTTTCTTTAATTGAGATTTGATAATGGCGAGGAAAATGAAGTCGACCGAAGACGATTGGTCGAGGTAATAATGTCAAGACTTTTATTAATGGATCGGTTGGATATTACCTGAGGCCTAACGACAACAGGCCTCTTACACGTGGGCTAACTTGCGAACAATTTCTAGATTACCGAGGATGGTCTGTGGGCAGGTCTGGAGTCTGTTAGTCAATAAACATGCCGAACATTCGGATACGACCAACGTGGGTGGTACACTCACGATAAGTAATAGCAATAAATCTTTGTTTATTATTCGATGTATAATTTATTCCGAGCATGTGACAGAGAAAATGAGTTCTTTTTGAGATTCTTAGTCACACATGTTTGTATACACCAGTCTATCGAGGACGACACAAGCTAAATAGGAATATGAGTGGTATGGCTATACAAAATTAGCAAGGCTCCAACTTGGCGAAGGCCTCGACTGTCCTTATGCAGACACTTATGACCATTAATAATGGAATGAATGTATGAACATCAGCAGGGATTATATCGCGTCAACTGATATATGTCTGTTTGATTGGGTCACTGACGATGTCGTCTATTTTCACATGTCCTCCTTGCTTTGCATCATTAGGAATATTCGAGGTGGTGAAGCATAATAAGAGAGAATGAATACTAATCAACTTGCACACTCACCCGGATGAATGACCTGCATACTACCTGATTCCTGCTGTGGGCCTCAAATAAGGTGTGAAGGCCTGCCTGCCTTTGTATATATAACCCTTACCCGATATCTCAAAGAAGGGCCTGCCTTTAACCTTTGCAAAGAACACCTCTGAATGACCTGCATACAACTAACCCTCCCCCCCTCTAAGCACTCAAAATCTGCTTGGCGGATTCGACGATTTCATGTGTCTCATCCTTTATTTTGAGTTCCTCGATTCTGGGTTCCTCAAGCTTGGCTTCTTCCGTCTTGCCATCCTCCACCTCGGCTTCCTCTCCCTCAGCTTCCTCCGACTTGAGTTCCTCTGTCTTGAGTTCCTCTGTCTTGGGTTCCTTGACTTCGAGCTCCCCAATCTGACGACTTGCATCGTCAGCATCTGGGGTCTGGGGAGGAGATAGTTCCGATTTCGCTAGGAAAGGATTAGATCCTGTTGCCCACTTGGGCCGCTGACTCTCGGGTATCACTAGTTCGCAAGTGGGCAACGCAATCCCAGAGGGCAGTATCTTGGGCGGCGGCGATTTTGGCATAAATTTTTGATTAGGTGAACCAGAAACTTCATTGTCCTCCGCCTCGAGCCTAGACTATGTGAGATTTCATGATAAGTTGACTTGTGGATTGGGGTTTGTTTACCTGTCGACACTGAACTCTTCTGGCGAGTTTAGGCCTTCAACATCCGGAATCCCCTCGAGCTTGAGTATGCCACCGACGAGGCTAATTGGAGCGTTCAACACATCCTTTATGAGACCGACGTGAGATTCGTGTATTTTCCCAACTTCTTTAGTCTTCGGGTTCGTCATGAGCCACTTCACCAGGAGACCAGGCAGCGCGAGAAAACGCGCCAACTCCTGCTGCTCCTTGTCGGCAGGGACGTGAACAATTAATCGGTTAGGGTTATCGCTAAATTCCAGCTGACCAACCGAGTTGCTCACTCGTAGTTGAGGAAACATGCCCCGCATCGTGATCGTTGGATCATACTTGGTGCTGGGACCAAGCAAGGCAGTTTAGTCATGGCCTGTGACTAGCTTGCCCTCTGAGAACATACCATCGACTTGAAGCATTTGACCTTGTCTCAAGGACTTAAGAAGCGTTCTTCTGGCTGCCGGGGTGTCGGCCCGAGGGCTTCCAAAGTATGTCGCGATCCTGTTGTATGTATTAGATATGTCAAGGCATAGAAAAGATATGTAACGAACCGCACAATGGCATCTGCTTTGGGGGCAATGTCCATTCAATCTGCGTTGGCTTTGACCCCGAAGGCCAAGTAGCCATCTCCTGAACATTCAATGAGAGATACCTGTTCTGCATGCCTGCCCAGGTGAAAAACTGTTCGAGGCGCAAGACGTCGCGGGGAGTAAAAGCAAGAATGTTGACCTTGCCGGAAAATGAATCGGCCAGATGAGCTTTGTCAGCAATGAAGAAATCGCCATTGCCCGAAACACGAATGATCTTTCCCTTCTGGTCTTTCACGGGGTAAATTGGGGAACCGATAAAAAAGGAGTGTTCCATCGACGTGGGGTTCGTGACCGCCAGTGTGTTGAGGGTAAGGAAGAGGTCTCTCGTTCTCTCAACAGGTGGGTTGTCGGCTAAGCTGATCAGTTCCATCCAAACCTCCTGGCTAGTGTACTTGGGTAATTTGAGATTGTCCACGAAGAAGGATCGCAGGTCCGGGTAGTGCTGACTCAAATCAACCTTGCCTTCAACTTTTAGACCAGGTGGCCAGATACAATCTAACAGTGTAAGCCACTTGATGCCTCCATCGCACTTGATAGCGATGTGAGGCTTCTCGCGGAATTCGGGCCTATCCGGAAAGTCAGTCTCGTCCTGAAGGCTACACAAGATGTTGCTTACGCGACAAGCGCAAGCCCATGGCTATCCGCTGCAAGTTTGCCAAGCGCGCGATACAAGTGAGCGATATCATCCAGAGAGGCAAAAGCCTTAGACTCTCGATGCTGGTCAAGTTCATCAAGTAGATGCAGCCCCTTACACTGGAAATCGCGAATTTCCAGCACATGCCCAAAGAACACTTCTGCACCCTTTATCTCAGTAGGCGTCAACTTCTATTCTGCCGGCATTGGAATCAAGCGTCGTTTTGAAAACAAGCCCTTGGGGCCATGTCGAACACATTTGCTAGGTGGAACCCAAGTGCCGTTGTGCAGAATGAGGGAGATGGCCTCAAATTCCTTTCTGTAAAATTGATCACCAGGAGTGAGTTCATGGAGGAAGTAAGTATGAGACGCGAGCTGACATACATGAGTTGTTGTCGGAACTCTAGTTCTTTACGAGAGGTAGTTGCAACCTTCATGTATTGTGTCACAATCTCTTTGTAGAGGTCCCATACGCGCCGCGGGGTCTCAGCGACGCTAGGTAAAGACGATCGCAAATGGACCAGCAGATCGATGTAAAACGACGAGCTATGCCTTGCGTGGCATCCGAGGTTCATGAGAAACCCCCAAGAGCCAAGAGTACCGTCGTTTGGAAGCGGAGGGTCGAGGTGGATGAAACGGAAGGTTTCGCCGGGTCGTAAGATGTTGGAACGTTGACAAGTTAGCTTCGGCAGTGGAATCCAGAAGTTTGTCTAACAGCCCGCGACACTTGGAGTTCGCGTCGCGTACATTTATTAAAGTGCAGCCCAAGCCTGAAGGAGGTTGGTTCAGTCGCAGGGTTACTCCCTTGCTCCGTCCAATAAAAGTAAACAATGGCTGATCAAAAGGATCGTTTGTCATAAGCTTTCGGTCTGTAATTGGAGGAGTAAAAATTGTTAAGACAAACTTGAAACCTTCTTCACGTCAATCAGTGGAGCGTGTGGTTAATGAGGATTTGCAAGCGTGGTCGGGTATGACGCAACTCGCGTAACCTTTGGTGCCTAAGCTTAGGAGTCAGGACCCTTGAACGATGAGCGACGCGAAGAGAAATTACAAGGCAATCCTTTAGCAGTCAATCGGGAGTGTCTAAACGGCGAGCATTTGTCCAAAGAGTTCAAATTGTATTGGTGATAACTAAGACAAGGAATCCGGTTCCAAATATTGCAGTCGCCCATTGACTTTACTAAGGAAAACCCCACATCAATCTAATGAAAATGCAAAACATCAATCATATCGCCAGCCCAGCTGGTAAGTTCATAAACTCCTTAGTCAAAGTGATCTCCCTGGAATGTGCTTCGAAGAGGCATATCCGAATCATGGCTACCAGCCTCCTTCTTCATGTGTCGATCGAAGCTCTGCGTTGACATCTGCACCTTCTCGAACCAAGTTCTATCCAGGACAGGTGCCGCAGGAGGGCTTTGGCCACGAGACTTGGCTAGCTCTGCTTGCATGGCATAGTTGTGGATTGCCAAGCTGGAAGCAATCTGGAACGCGCTTCGGATCTGTCGACCGTTCCAGCATCCAGTTGATCGGGCCAATTCCTCAAAGTGTTTGGCAGCAAAGTCGATGATCTCAGTCTCCTTGATGACAAGAGCGGGCTCGCCCGTCATGCGGTGACGCTCAGCCTCAATCTGCTTGAGCTTGCCGATGTTGAGGCGGAAGATGTCACGAGTCTGAGTCTTGTCCAGAGGAGGATAGTACAGAGACAGGTGGATACGAGACTTGAACGCCTCGTCAATTGTGCCGACTCGGTTAGTGGTGAGGAACAAGAGACCGTTGTAGTACTCGAGCACTCGGAGGAAGACAGAGACGAGGGCATTGCGCTTCATGTCTTGCTTGGATCGCTGGGTAAGGAAGACATCGGCCTCGTCAAGCAGGAGAACACAGTCCCATAGGTGAGCGAGACGGAACACATTCTTGAGCGAGGACTCGACCTCGTGGGGTGTGAGACCGAGATCACCACAAGTAATCACAAACAGTGGCTTGCGGTTCTCCATGGCAACAGCCTCTGCCGTGGCAGTCTTACCGACACCAGGCACACCATGCAGAAGCACAACGAGACCTCGGCCCTTGCCCTGGATCAAATCCTGACCAGGCCCCTCAGTAGCAGCATCAGCATACTTGCGCTCAAGAACCTTCCTCTGGAAATGAGACATGACCAAACCACGGACAACATCCTTGTAGTCACGCTGGATTCGGAGGTTCTCAAATACTCCAGGCTCGCGTCGCACGGGCTTGAGAAGGTTGAGATCAATGGGCAAGAAGCGACGCTCGCGCAGGGCGTATGCGAACATACGCTTGGGAAGAAGGACAAGGTCCTCGTTACGAAGCTCCAAGGCCTTGGGGTTGGTCTCAAAGGTTCGGCTTCCCTTGACACGGGCTCGCAGGAAAGCGTCAACAGCGAGGTTGTCTCGTCGCTGGCGGGCCTCAACGCCATCCATATGCTGGATGATCTCGTTCTGAGAGTATGCAAGGGTCTGACGTGAGCCGTTGTACCAGTGCTGGATTGGCATCTCATCATCCTTGATCTCGCAACGGGATGACTTGTTGATGGTGAGCTGATGGAATCGTGGTCGCCAGTCAGGCATCTTCTGGTATGCCTCTGTAAGATCGACGATCACATCACTCTCCACAAACTCAGGGTGGCGCATCTTCTCATAGTCCTCGTTGTCTAGAATCTCCTCATCAGGCTCAGTGAGATTGGAAGGAGGGTTCCTGGTCAAGGTCCAAGCGCTGTATTGCTGATGGCGATCATCCAAGTAGTCGATGAAGTTTCGACCCTGACCCTGAAGTGAACCGAGAAGCTGCTTGTAGTCGTGGCGGTATCGAATGGGGAAGACTTCAAGTGACTCGATAGATCGCTCTCCAACGAAGGACTCGATCTCAAACTTGCGTCGCACAGCACCGAAGTTGGTACCATCGTGGTCGATGTAATAAGCCGAGATCTTGAACTTGGAGTTCTCATCAATTTGCTGCTCATCGGCGAAAAAGTCCCAGCCGGATGTAGGATAAGAAGTCTCTGGGTCGGGGCTCTTGACCCTGTAGATACGCCAGAGCTCGTGGTAACGTCCACCGGTCTCGCCGGACGCGGGCATGTAGATGAGATCACCAACGCGGTAGAGAGACCAGAGATCGTCGAACTTGACACGGTCGGCGCTGGAGTCCTCGAAGCGGTTGTACAGAGGCAGGACTTCCTTGTCGACAAAGTCGACGTAGCATCGCATGTCGCGAAGGGCCTCGGGGCTGTCCATAAGGTTGTCGTAGTCCTCATCCTCATTAGAGTCAACCGACTGGAGAGACTCAGTGTCGTCGTTGTCTTCAGCATCTTCATCACCCTCAATCTTTTCGGCGTCAATAACTTCGGCCTCGACCTCTTCAGCAGCCTCAACCTCGACGGCCTCGGAGCTTTCGCTACCGACGTCCTCAAAGTCGCCCCACTTGTCCTCAAGAGTAGAAAGAATCTCTCGCATCTTGGGCTGGAAGTGAACCAGAGACTTGAAAGGCCGCATGAATGTTCGGGGAGAGGACCGCTTCTCGGTGTCGTTCATGAGAGCAGTCAAATGACCAAGGATAGGCTGAGACTGGATACGAATGCGCTGAATCTCGGCATCAGATGAGATAAGGTTGTCGCCCTTCTTTTCGCGTCGGGCCTTCTCGTAGGCATCTGTCTTTCGTCGAGGCATCTCAGTGATGCCATTGCTGCGGAAATAGAGGTAGCTTTGGCGAAGACGAGCAAGCTCCTCTCGTCGTCGAAGACCATGCTCGCGACGAATCTGAGCCTGGGTGCCAGGACCCGACATCAAAACATCGATGGCATAGTCAGGCTCATCAATGCCCTGGAATCGGTTCTTGAAGTTCTCAAAGTTGACCTTTCGGACTGCAGGAATCTTGGGGCGCCACTTAGCAGCGGTTCGACGCTGGTCCGAGAGAATACGCTCGCGTCGCTCAGCTTCCTGCTTAAGAGCCATGTACTCATCATTGTCTCTGTTGTTGCGAGGCTGCTGGGTACGGCGGCCGCCACGCTTTCCCTTGCCTGTTTGCGCGGTGCGAGCCATGATTGCTAGATGGGATGTGTTGAAGTTGATGGTGTTGATGATGATACATGGCTACGGGATTGAACGATTCTTATACCTACTTAATGTCGGTCAGCCAAAGTACCTTGGTAGTCAGATAGTGAGAATGCCTATACCTGTGGCTATCATCGTGAATCCGTTCGCCGGGCTGAGTCACTGGCCTAATCCTGCCGTGTAATGGATCCCTGTTCTGCCTGGCGATCATAGGCAGCAGTACGAGCCGAGAACGTGGCGAAGCCTCCGAGCGCCCGCGCTAAATACGGCCTCCCGCGCCAGCTCAATCTCACCTCAGCGACCATTGCCTACCGAACCAATTGAACTTGGAGAAGCATTCACTGCGTTTCAGCTCTTGAAGGTTGCAAAGCCATAGGCAGACTACTCAAGGCAGCAGTGCCTGTGGCTTGGATACGGCCTTGCCTATTTGCGGTGAAACGAGCCAGACGCCCTCCAATCCTTTACCATTTTTGAAAGCCTATCATTTCACTAGAGCTATGGATGCGTGATTCAACCTATCTTGCATGCAGCACGTATGCAGCCGTCGTCAACAAGTCCTAGCTTTTACCGACGGGACTTTCGCTATCATACTGTATTGAGTATCCCTCTGGATCCATTCTTAGTTAGGTAGAATGGTAGATCTTGTCAGCGCTTGACGCGATTCAATGCGTTACAGTACCTCTCAACGCTTTCGGCAGTTGCCTTATTTGCTCTAGCGATCTACGATGACTGCCGTCAGGAACGGAAATAGGGACACCACCTTGCTTAAGTCTGCGTTTGAAGGCCGTGATAAAATGAGTCTTGGTCTATCTAGGATGAGATTAATCACGTAAATTCATGTCTCTTCTAGATTTTTCTAGAATGGCCTGCCTATTTTCAGACCTTATGAAAAGCTTTGTGTCTCTAGTTGGTGGTAGGAAAGTTGTTCAAGCGACCACCATCAACCACAATGACGGTACCGTTACAATAGCCACCTGCTCGAGAGGCGAGATAGAGAAACGTTCCTGACATATCCTTTTCATCTCCCATTCTTCGAAGAGGTGATATCTCGGTTGGAATAGCTCCGGGCTGTCCTGACTCGTCCGAGTACAGCTTTACGATCGGCTCTGACATTTCGCTAGGGAATACTAGTACATGTTAGTTCGATCTTTGTGCCATTGGAGGAGATCTAGCACTTACAGCCAGGCGCGATACAGTTCGCTCTGCAAAGATTATAGTTAGCTCTGACAGATCCACATCTTTAGAGACCGGCTTACCGAATGTTCCACTGAGGAAGAGCCACTGCAAGCTGCTTGGCTGCCAGAACTGCGCCCGCCTTAGACTGTCCATAAGCCCAACCTCCAGGGGCCTTTTTGTTGAACGCGGCGATGGAGCTGGTAACAATGATTTGCGAAGTCTGTTCCACGTTGCCCTTTTCGTTACCCTTCTTCAACAGTCCAAGAAGTGCCATGCTAGTGTACCAGACAGAAGCTGTGTTGATGGCAAAGGTGTTTACATAATCGCCAAAATCATTCTCGAAGTTGGCCTTTGCCCAATCCTCTAACTTTGTCTCGGGGGTGATGGGCTTGACCTGGGGTCCACTAATGCCAGAGTTGCACACCAAAAGGTTGATATACCCAACGTCGTTTTCGATCTGGGAGACCACATTCTGGAGATCAGATTTTGAGGTGACGTCACACTGAATTCCGACTACTTTCTCGCCGAGTGAGCTGGCTACCTCGTCCAACTTTTCCTTCCTCCGCCCGGCGATGTATACCTTTGATGCTCCATTTTGAAGTAAGGCTTTGGTAAACATCAGACCGATGCCTGTGAGACCGTTAGTCATATCAAGCAGTCAGCCATGCTCTCCAAGTTTTACTAACCTGAACCTCCACCCGTGACCAATGCAACGAGGCCGTTGAGGCTAAAAAGAGAGCCAGCACTGAGTTGTTCTGACGACATGATTATTCTGTTGTTCGATTAAGATAGTTTCTAGAACAAAATTAAACCTTTATGGAACGAGGGGATACCAGGTGAGTCATTCATTCGTTGTCAATTTACTACTAATCATGCTTACCCCCCATCACGTAATGATCTCTTATTCATCTGTCTCCGCTTTCCTTATTTTGGCAATAGTTACGCCTTCTTTGCTCAATGTTCGAACCCCGCTTGGGGGACCTTTTTTATACATGACATGCTTTGAACAGCGTATCAGACCATCGTATATTGAGAGTCGCCTTGAGGGTTGGGCAGTACTATTAGATATAATTATTGGCTGGTTAGGGAACTGTGAGATTGAACATAGCAGGAAATTATCGATTTTCGCCAAGACAACTCTCGATACCAGCTGACGCTCCAGGCTGATCATGGGGGAGTAAATCTGCCTTGGGTTGGGACCAGGCAGACATTGAAAACATCTTTAAAGTTCTTTCCACCCCGCTTGGTGATGTTTCTATGTGATAGGGAATTCCGAAGAAAGCCGAGACAGAAGGCCAGCTATTATTCGATCATTACAACGTCGACCTTCGTCCGAAAATCCGACAACTCCAAGTTTTGGCTTGCAAGAATTCAGCACAACGTGGCGATGTCGCAATCTGGGAAAGAAAATCATCCAAATGAGCCAGTATCAACCGAAGATACTGCAACTACAACTGCACATAGGAAGATACCAGCTGATGTCCTGGCTAAACTTGAAAGGGTCCACTGCTGCTCAGATGGGGTCGAAATGGCCACCAGATCGGAGGGGCTTACTGCGTCAGCCAGGAAGTTTCGCCAACAGCAGATACGTCTTCGGTAACAAAAGCAAAGGGAGCAGATCGTTTATACCGCAATTGTTGGCGTACCGGTCTTGGCGATAACAGGGCTATGGTATTGGTTCTGGCATTAGAGTCTAGAGTTGGGTGAGGACGGTCGAGGCCGGCGGCGATGGAAATTCCGAAGTCAACCTCTTGATCCTATATGATAGCATGGTCTTGAGCGGATCGTGGGGCCTCGACAAGATATTACGGGAATACAGGATTTAGCTGTGCTGATCACGCCATTTTGACCCCGCATGGATCCGGATGGTGTCACTTTGAGCTCCGAGAATTTATTGCCTCAAACCTCACGTTTACAACTATTCCGTGAGGCTACACTTGACTGCAATTGATCTCCGAAAACCAACCAAGTAGCCATGACTGCTCAGAAGCCGACTTCCCAAGACCCTCAGGGCCAACCAGCCGGTGACAAGTTGTCACCGAAGGTGCTGATCATCGCAATGGTACGTCAATCCCACCGTTTGGTCAAGTATAAATCTGATTCCAAATAGTTCTACGAAGAATCGAGGAACTGGCTTTCTCCTACGAGTGCTATCCAATTTCCACGCAAGTTGCGCGTTCCGGGTTTGGCGCGCGGCTATGAAGACATACATGTCAATGAGAGCGGCGAAGTTGCCCTCCTCGTTGTAGGCACTGCTCGTAAGGACAACACGAACACTTTGAAACCCCATCCTCTAACTCAAGACTAGTCATTAATGCGTCCCTATCAATCAGCGCCCTCTTGACATCACCGCTCTTTGACCTGAAAAAGACGTACTTCGTCTTGACAGGCATCGCAGGCGTCAACCCCAAGCGAGCCACCATTGGATCTGTCGCATTTGCCAAATTCGCCGTTCAGGTTGATACGCAGCTTGAGTTCGACGCGAGAGAGGTCCCTTCAGAATGGGGTTCAGGTTACGTCCCTATGGGCTCAGATACACCAGACCAGTTCCCAGGCATAGTTCATGGCTCTGAAGTGTTTGAGTTGAATAGTGCCCTAAGGGATTATGCTCTCTCCGCTGCTAAGTCGGTGACTCTCGAAGATAGCCCAAAAGCTGCTGAGAACAGAGATTTATGGAAAAACTCACCCGACGGTATCTTCAATGCAGCGACGCTCAAGCCAAGTGTCCTTGAAGGCGATGTTCTCTCATCTAATACCTTCTGGCATGGTCACCGCATCTCGGAAGCTATGGAAAGGGTTACCAGAGTGTATACCGCGGGCCAGGCCGAGTATACCATGACGGCTCAGGAAGACAATGCGTTACTCTCAGGACTTTTGAACGCAGCGCTGCAAGGAAAGGTCGACTTCTCTCGAATCCTGCTCATTCGATCCGCTTCGAACTTTGACCGCGGGCATGAGGATAAGCCCCATCAGCTCCCTTTTGTGATGGATAAGGGAGGCTTGGGTCCATCGACCCGAAATCTTTACCTTACGGCTTTGAAGGCGATAGAAGGGATTCTAGAGGACTGGTCCACTAGATTCGAGGCGGGTATCAAACCCGAGAACTACATTGGCGATATATTCGGCTCTCTTGGAGGTACGCCCGGCTTTGGAGACAAGCATGGCGTCAATGAGATAAGGTCTCACTGAGTTAGACCTGGGACAAGATTCTTTTATAAAGATAGATACATGCAAGACGCTTACACTGGGGGTTACGTTTGGACAATCTAGTTACTCTTAGGGGCTGACATAAATATCAGAGGTTGATCATTTATCATTAGTGATAACTTCGGTGCTGAACGTGTCTTTTTCTTGCGAGAAAGGATTGAGAGTCAAAGACAGATTTATAGTGGCGAATAACAATAAACCTTTTGACTTATCCAAAAGTGAAAGCCGGAGGTTATCAACTTATAATTGGCAGTCTAGGTGCGTTATACAGGGTAGAGAAAGGGAAAATCTGAAAGGAAGGAGATCCGACCCAAGTCCACCGGGTATTATGCCAAAGGTTTATGCGGTCCGGGGAATTGAATATACATACAACTAGCAATGTGATGAAACAGTGACTATTGCAATAGTTGCATAACCCTAAATAAGAAAGGCAAGATAGAATGCACAGCTCCTGTAGCCCGACAATTTTCGTATAGAGTCTAATATTATTTCTTGGATTTCTTCAAGATATTTCATCCCCACGTCAGTCAACCAGAGTATATAGTACGTCATTTCATTGGCGAATCGCATGATTTTTTTAGACGAGGCAACTTGATGAGGGATGAGCGGGTGGCTACAAGAAGGCGTGCCGAGATGCCGGCTAATACACTAACAGTAACGAGATGCCTTAGACGCCATCAACACAGCCTCGACCGGTCGACGATGAACCCAATAGTTCTTTCCCCTAAGTGTCTTCTAATTTCCGCACAGGCTGCTTGTTCCACGTGTGACGCAGAGATGAGAAAATTCATGATGTCGATATTCTCTAAACCTGTCGAGGGTGGGTAAGTCGGCATCATGAGGCTTACACTTAGCCACCAGAGTCCAAGCGCAGTCGAGGTTCGAATGTTCGAGGCCGCCGCGTCATCTCCCGATTCTCTTCCAAGCCTCAAGCAGGTATTTCTGGCTTCTCGTATTGACGTATCCGTCTCGTAACGGTCTATTGAAGCCACAGCTCCTTTTTCGCTTACTCTCAGACCGGTTTGAGCCTTCTATTGATCGCCAGATTGATGTGTGCTAAGTGTGTTAGTTTGAGGCTACGGCAACGTTGTGCCGAGCTACGAAGTGACCAATGATAGACCAGGACGATCGTATTTTCCAGGCACGACAAGTATCACTAGTTTTTGGGGCATTACGTGAGTCTGGAATATAAAAGGGCTCTTAGGTGAGCTTGTTGCAAAATCCAGTCAACAAACAACGTTCGTTTATCTTCACATCTAGACCACTTTCTTTCACACCTCCCTAAACTCAATCCACAACACCAAAATACTCTCACCATGAAGCTCAACTTCCTCCTCGCTGCTGCTCTCGCCGCTGCTCCTGCCATGGCGGCCTCAAGCACTACCAGCACAACCACCAGCAAAACTACCAAGACCAGGTATGTGTAACCAATACGCTAGACATTTATACGACATCGAAAATTAATTCAAAAGCAGCACGGGTCGCGGCACGACTGCCACCACGACTGCCACTGGAACGGCCACCACCACCCTCGCAGCCAGTTCTACGACGAGCAATGCAGCTGCTAATGTGCACGCCGATATCATGGGAGCTGCTGGACTGGTTGGTATCATTGCGGCCATGGCTATCTAAGAGGTTGTCACTTGCGACTCTGTATTTTAGTTGCATTACTTCCAGCCTTTAGTTATCTTTCTACTTCTTGTTGGTTAGCCTTAATCTGAACAACTATCTACAATATTAGAACGGAATAGTTTTGAATGGACGTCCCTATGACTCGCAAGCCCATCATACCTTAATACCTTAGTTTCTAGGGAAACGTGTATCTGTTCTGATATGTCTGGAGGTCTGAAGGATCTTAACAAGATGATCCGAAACTTTCTAGGCATGAGTTCGTGTTTGCCGGCGTTACTCCAGCCTGTTGCAGCGTTCATCGTGATGGTTTGGGAAAATATTCCTATTGTTATTCTATTACATCATCACGTGGCAATACGGCTTCGGTTAGTAACCATCCGTATTACATCCTGTGATGTCATGATCAATCTCCTTGCCAAGTTAGGCGAACAGCTACATAATATCGTGGGTCCTCGAGATGAACCGGCCATCGTTGATCAACAGACCAGCAACTACAATGCGATTGGATTGGAATATATATAAATGATTCTTTCCCCACATGTCGGGCAAAGAGGATATCTGTTCAAATCATCAGTGGTTAAAAAGGGCAAACAAAGACTTATTAAGGAGACTCTAATAGGAACTCATAGTTCAAGCAACATTTGTAGATACAGGTCTATAGAATTTTGCGAACAGTCTATAATTGCCCACAGAGGGTATAAGGGAGCATCTCGATGGATTTAAAATTAGTCTCAAGGCTAGGGGCCAGTAGCAGATGTCCTCAAATCAGGCAATCTGTTTGCCAACATACCCAATGCCTTGATCGTAAAGGTAAACTTGTAATTAGGATAGGAAAATGTGCAGAAATTGTGGAAAGATCCTGGGATGGCTTCTTTCAGCCACTCGCCATTACTTTGCTGTCGGCTCATGAGAAACCGAGCACCTCTCTCGAGGGGTTCTGGGTCAGGATATTGGGCCTCAACCAGACCGATGAGCGCCCAGGCTGTTTGTACTACTAGGGAACCGCTAGGGTCTTCATGATACTCCATCGTTTCGCAGCTCTGTGTCTAGTTAGAGAGTTTTCACGTGGTAAAAGGTTATATGAGCGAGGGGGGAAATACCTTGAAGCTCTCAGACCAGCCACCATCTTCACGTTGTTTCGAAATGAGAAAGTCGCAAGCTTGCTTGGCATGTGTGCTTGTGCTATAGTGCTCTCCAACTGCAGACAAACTTTCCAGCGCGAACATCGTGGCGTATGTGAAGCAAATGCCCCAACTACCGTACCAGCTACCATCGGGCCTCTGATCTTTTTTGATCCATGAGACTCCTCTTTGGATGAACCTGTCAACGTCTTTTCTCCTATAATCAGGCCAATACTCCCTAAAAAGAGCAAGTGCAGTGACACAAGAGGTCGTACACTCTGGGTAGTCATATTCAACCATGTGTCTGCCAAAGATTTCAGACATGTTGAGGTATTCCAACAGCTCACTTCCTCTTCGGGCTTCGAAAGCAGAAACACCACCGCTCTTATTTTGGTAGAGCATCATCGTGTCTACTGCGTCGAAAATTCGCTGATCGTGGAATATTTTGGGCAATTTAGCAGTCTTCTCAAGTAAGATGACAGCTCTCAGAGCTTCGGCAATGCAATCGCTGACTGCATACCCTTGATCCTTGTTGCTGAAAGCCCATCCACCCTTGCGAGGTTGTCGGTAACATAAGTCTTGATCCACACAGTTCCCGCGTATTTGTTGTCGTTCCAGGAAATTGTATGCCTTGCTCAGCATGGGCTCCCATCTCTCATCCACTTGAAACCCGCAGCAGCATACAGCTTGGATGAGAAATGCTGTGTCCCAGCACTGGCTCCCATTGGTACTGTTGATGAGCATACCGTCTGAAGTAGCCCACAAAAACTCCTGTAACCTTTCTATATGTCGCTTGAAGCTGGCGGATTCTGGCCCATCACGGAAATAGCAGATGATAGAGTTCATGGGCGCATCGGTTGCAGCTATACCGGCGAAGTCGGTGTTGAAGTCTTGCATATCAATCTGTTGGCTTACCCAAGACTCGGCTCTTCTCTTGAGAAATTTGGGGCATATGTAAGGCTCCCAGACATTAAGAAATGCCCAGTTGACGCCTTTGAGTAACCACGACTTTGGCTGTCTGCAATCAACCGATGCCACGGTGTCGCGTTCATTTGCCCAGTCAATTGTATCATATGGCTCGACTAGAACTTCTTCTCGGAGAACCTTGATAAAGTCTGGGTTACCTTGATATGCCCACTTCTTGGAATACAGGAAACTCATCGGCAGAGATGCCAACCGCATTTCTGCGTAGAATCGCCAAGGAGCAAAGGGCACCCAGTCTGGCAGCAACCAGATTTCCGGGGGTATAGGACTAACGATGTTCCAGTCCACCACCCCCAAGATTGCAAGCCAGAACTTGCCCCAAATGGTAGAGTGGGTGGCTCCCCCATTCTCCTGCAGAAAGCTACGAGCCCTCACAAGGATAGGATCGTTCACATCCATGCCAAGAATTCGAAGTACGACATAGTTGACGACGGTACCACATATAGTGCTCTGGTCCGTCGTATGGAGTCCCCATCCTCCTTCGATCGGGTTTGCAAGGGAGATGAGATAGTTTCTGAGCTCAATCTTTGTAGCTGCTGGGATCGGGGTGTCCGTAACGAACCATGCAATGACGATCCCGGCGCAAAACACCATCGGGCCACCACTCTCACACCCCCAGTGCCCTGAGGGTAGTTGTAGCTTCTCGAAAAAGGACAGGCCATTGTAAGCAGCATCGGAGACGGAGCTGGCTCGGGGAAGAGACGGAAGTTCCTGAATCCCTCAGTTCATTTGGATCAAGGTAAACACTGAGGATAATCACTTACCAGAGGTAGGTCTAGGTAGTACTTGTCTGGATAGCTCTGTGGCCACTCTTTGGCGGCTTTATCATCCTGTAGATAATGCCAGGTATGGCGGCTGTCATCGTCCTTGAGGCGCCATCTGGTGCGGTCTGTTGTTCCACGCCAAGATTTGGTATCATTTAAGTTTTCGTTCTCGTACTCGTACTTGGTATTTTCGGTAGTGTGCATTTTTGTATCGGGTGATTCATCTGCTTGAACGAAATGGACGGAGGGGGGATTGACCAAGTTTATTTTAGGGGTAGCTGTCTACACGGTACATATAATGCTTCGTCTCACATCAGCCATGCGATAAGATGGTTAATAGAGACAAACGTCAGCAGGGTCGAATTTCTGACGTGGCATAGCTACAACGGGATGGCATAGACTGAACCGCTTTCGTTGAGGAGCTACGAGCTCAGCTTGATGGCCTGAATAGGTGATGATCAGCGTTTACAATCGCATGTGAAAGATATCACGTAGTATCGGAATGTGCTTGATGGGATTTAAGGGTTTATGCTCCATTTTTACGGCCCGCTCCGCCATCTGTCGGGCGTATCTGACAGAGTCGTGTGGGGAGACTTCGTCAGTGTCTCGGTGGTATTTTCTTCTTAGAGAAGTCATCATTCTCGGACTACCACGTCTACTCTGTTTTGTGTAAGGGCATTTGGTCTCGTGAAAGTTCCAGAGTAGAGGCACAGCTCTCTTTTGACATGCAAGAATACCGTATTCGCTGATCCTAACTTGGCAGAGGGAGCCCGGATCATTGTCTTACTCTCTAGATGGGTTTCAAAATATGCCTAACGTGCCGCAAGACATGTGAGCAATGTGCCGGTCAGCAAGCCGCTGCCGCGAGCCACCCGCACACCAATGGAAAGCCACATGGCTGATGCCAATTCTTTTTATCAAATGCCAATTATTTTATCGAGATTCCGATAATACTCGGAGGGATTTTGTTTCTAAAATTTGTTGTTCTTGGCATTTTAGTAATGGAATTGCCTCATGATGCGGTTCGTAGTAGAGCGAACTGAGACGGAGCTGGACCGTGGAGCAAACAACATTCCTCTACATGCACGGGATCTGCATTTGTAATCTTGTATTGTCGTCGCGTAGAAGCGGCATCGGGTCATTCTCTCCGGTCGTGTTTTATTCGTTGTCTTGGTTTCGTCACTACCAAGACCATTAGTAGGTTAAGTCCGGATGAGATCGGCAAGTGATGAAATCTATACCCAGCTTCCCTTCGACCGATAGCATTTGTCTAACCTAACAACTCGCCAAGAGTTTGTCCAACACTTACATCTTTTCCCCTACTGTCTACTTTCTTCCCACTAAAGGCACCGTCTATCACTCCTACAGCTAAAGTCATGGCCGTAGTGTTGGCGAGTGTTACAGCCCTGCAGGCTCAGCATGTCTTTGTGGCAGTTTTTGTTCTCCTGGTCTTTATGGCAGCAAAGCCATTGCTTGGTCGCCTAAATCCTCCAAGAAGTGCACCTAGTTTCCTCAAGTCTTTTGGGCTTGGTGCGCCGGGGTTCTCCAAACGCAGAGCAGAATACCTTCGACAAGCATCAAATGGCTACTTCAGCTTCTGGTACGGTGCGAACCACGTTGTTGCCGTCTCTGGAGCCGATGCTCGGTCAACGTTTCTGACATCGCGAGGGCTCGATCCTCTATCAGGGTAAGGTATTTTGCTTCAGATAGATGCCTATGAAAAAAACGACTAATATTGTAACAGTCACCTTGCGGTCCTAGGAAGCGTCTTGAACGTTGACAGCGAGACCAGTGGTTATGCCCGTGCCATCTTTCAAATTTTCAAGACGTGCCGTCAGGATCAGCATATATCACGGAACCTGCATCATCTTGTCACAGATAGCCACGAGTGCTTTAAGGCTTTGGGTTCCACAACAGTGATGAATCCCCTGGATATCATGATCGGTCTTGTATACCAGCTGACACATCGTATAATAGGGGTGCATGACATCGCTGACTCTCAAGAGCTATTAGCTCATACAAGAAAAATTTACAAACCTCTCGAGGAAAGCTCCGTGTTTGATATATGGTTTCCCTTGTTACCAACACCTTCAAAGCTGAAGAAGTTCTGGGGCTATACCAGACTTCATCGAATAATCCAAGGCTTTATCCAAAAGAGACGAGAGACGGCTGCAAGAGGAGCAGATGGTTTGCAGTTGATGATGGATCAAGGATGTAACAACTGGATCATGTCACTGGTATGCTCCTCACAGAATATTCCCCATATGAGTGATATCACTAACTACTTCGTAAACAGGCAATCACAGGTGCTATAGTTGCTGGCGTATTCAATACTAGCGTCAGCGCAGTGTGGAATTTGTGTTACCTCACTCATGATCCTCCGTGGCTTTCTCGAGTCCGAAAGGAGATTGAGGATGTTCTATCCAAGCACCGAAGATCGGCTAGTGAGAGTGTGACGGATATTCTTCATCGCCTGTCTTTGCAAGACTGGGAAAACAGCTTTCCACTGTTGGGACTAGCGTTGAAAGAGACAATACGCTTCACCATGTCAGGACCAATGCTGCGCAAGAATATCGGCGATAGTAGTATTTCTCTTGGTAATACGGGATATGTCATTCCAAGGAACAGTCTTTCGGTTCGTCGTTCTCTGTACTTGAAGTTTCAGGCTTTCTGATGACAGTTGTGTTTAGGTTTATCTGTCCGAAGACGTTCATATGAACCCTCAAGTCTACGAGAGTCCTTCGACATGGGATCCGAGTCGGTATAGTCAAGTGGTTTCCAAGAAAGCTGAAGTACCATACTCGTATCTAGGATGGGGAGCTGGGAACCACCCGTGCCGTAAGTTCATATATCTTTGACATGACTTATTGCAACAATACTAATATTCTTTAGCGGGTATGAGGGTAAGTCTGCTGAGAACTACAGCTTTTTGATCTACCGAATCTCACAGTTGATAGTTTGCTCACTTGAACACGTTGATCCCGACAGTTATGTTCATCGCGAAATATGATTTTGAGATGTGCGATGCCCATGGCAGTATAACGAGGGAACCGATGCCGGATCTTGTCTTTGATTGTATTGGAGCAGGACGACCTGAGCGACCGGTGTATATGAAGGTTAAGGAGAGAATCTCAAGTAGTACTTAGCTTAGACTTACCTTCTACTGAAGTACTGACTCGTTCATTTCGGCATATAGCGTTCAACGTCATCGGAGTTGGTAGTAGTTACTGCTCAGTTGCGCAAGTGTTACCGAATCCAAGGACCTGGATTTTCTTCATATATATAGAATCCTTACTCAATATCTCTTCGAGATAGATCAAGGCCACACAT